>CABHPH010130490.1:9528-23144 GCA_902168325.1 Peromyscus nudipes
CCCCTTGGCATTGTTATAAAAAGCCCTTTTGAATAAAGTTCTGGGCCATTAGGTATTGACCCAGGTCCTCCCAAAGCTATCCTGTCTTTCCTCTCGTCAGCTAGGCCTAACATTCTATCTACAAGTTCCTTGTTCCTCTTTCCTCCTCATAGGAACCCTATAAAAGGTGGGGGCTGGTCTCCCATAAAAGAGGCAAGCTTCTCTTATGGTAAGAATTTTATTACCTATCAAAATTCTCAAACCCTACAAGAATGGAGGACAACTTGGAAGAGGAGGCCCAAGACAGTGCTGAACTACATACAGTCAGCTAGACAAGAATGTTGGCTTTATTTCCTACATAAGCAGTGATGTGAAGTTAACAGAGGAAATAGGTTTTGGAGTCAGGCATACCTTCACAGCCTGCTGGTTCATCAGCTCACTGCCTGAAAGACAGCTTTCTTTTTTCTTCTTTTTTAGCTGGTGGGGTCTCATTATGTTGTTAGGCAGGCTGAAATTTCTAATCCCCCCATCTCAACCTCCAAGTAGCTGGAACTACTGTTGGATGCCACTACACCCAGGTCTCTGCTAACTTTCACGTGAATTAATGTCACTGGTGTGATGGGGATAACTCTATGAGGAAATATAATCATAAAGGGACAGTTTGGTGCTTAGCATAAAGCAAGGCTCAACAGATGGTGTTATGATTGGAATGAAAAGGCCATTCCTACCTCATTATCCCACCATATATGTCTCCGTCAATATGTCAGTAAATAACAGTTATCTATTACTCCTGTGTGGCAGGCACTGCCCTAGCTATGTGCCTCTTTTGTTATTTCATCCATAGTATAAAGGAGCCTGTGAAAGAATTGTGTCCCATTGCAGAGATAAACAAACTGATGCTCGGAGAGGTCCAACACTTGCTAACCCTTGATTATGCTAGGCAGTAATCTACACATCCAGGAACTTGAATGTAGGCAAGCTCAGGATTTGAATGAACTCTATGCTGTCTGTAAGCTAGGGCAGAAACTGCTTCTGAAGCGCAGCAGTCACTGACATATGCTGAATGTGTAGAATACTCTTTCTGCATAACTGTTGCCCAGACTTCCTTCTATACTGTGACCAGCACCCCAGGAAAGGGAGATGTGTCTGCTCTGCACAGACACTGCTCCTGACTGTCCCCTCTCCGCCCCGTTTCCACTTTACTCTTCCTATTGCTGACTACACATAAATCACACAAGACACAGAAACACCAGGAGGAACAGTAAGTCAAAGTTTCATTCTGACTCCGTGGTCCTCAGCTCTGACTTCCTATAACTCACTCTGCAGAGCTGACATTAGAACTACGTTATCTGTTTTTCCTCACTAATGACTGACTCACTCGCTGTCAGAAGGAAGGATTTACTCTCAAGTCCCTTTGTCCACAGCACAGGAGAGTGACTGGAAAGGGCAGAGCTTACCAGACACTTTCATTTCTTCTCTTTCATCGGGGTTTATCTTCTCAAGTGCGTGGGACACAGTGCATTCTAAGACATCTGGAAATTCCTGTAGGAAACAAAGTACAATGGACATAAAGTTAGTCCTGCTGATTACAAAGTTTCTTACTGTCCTAAGCACTTCAGAAGCAAAGACTTTTTTAGGACTAAAGGACTTTACAAGATAAAGTACAGATGTAAAAGGTTAAGTGTGTATGTGTTTGTGTGTGTGTTTCTATTTTCTGGAGAAAAAAAGTCTCATTTTGAGCAGGTATTCAGAAATATTTATAACCAAAAATAAAAAAACAAACAAGCAGAAGAGTGTAGAGTTGTGTGAGGTATTAGAAATCACTGGCACAGAAGATAATTTTACTTTAAAATTAATCAATGAAAATCACCTACTTTGAATAATGACATGTTAAAATCTTTTTTAAAATCTTCTATATACCAAGTGTCTTAGTTGCAGTTCTATGCTGTGAAGAGACACCATGACCAAGGCAAAGCATTTATCTGGGGGCTTACTTAGAGTTTAGAGGGGTAGTCCATGATTATTGCGGCAGGAAGCAGACAGGCATGGCACTGGAGCAGTAGCTGAGAGCTTTACATCCTGATCCACAGGCAGCAGAGAGAGACTGCGCTTGGCATGTCTCCATGCCCACTGACACACCTCCTCCAACAAGACCACACCCCCTAACCCTTCCCAACAAAGAGCTTATGCTGTACCAAAGGTTGGTGTCCTTACTTGAGCAGACTGACACATCTCCTAGTGGTGTGCGGCTATGGATCTAGCAAGGCTTTTTTCTCAGTACATGTCAACAAAGGCCACAAGAAGCAATCTGCTTTCAGTTGACAAGTTAGCAGTATACCTTTACAGATTTATAGGATATATTAACTCTCCAGCCCTCTGTCATAACTTAGTTAGAGGGGATCTTGATCTTTTGTCTCTTACACAAAATATCACGCTGGTCCACAATATTGATGACATTGTGCTAATTAGACCAAGTGAGCGGGAGGCAGCAACCACTTTGGACTTGTTGGTAGCACATATGTACATCAGAGAATGGGGAATAAATCCAACCAAAATTCAGGGCCTTCTACCTCAGTGACATGCTTAGGAGTCCAGCGGTGTGGACCATGCAGAGACACTCCTTCTAGGTGAAGGATAAGCTACTGCCCCGAGCCCTTCTCACCACCAAGAAAGCAGCACAGCAGTTAGAGGGCCTGCTAGGACTGTGGAGACAGCACGTTCCTCACTTGGGTGTGTGACTTTGGCCCATATACTAAGTGACAAGGAAAGCTGCTGGCTTTGTGAGGGGCCTGGAAAGGGAGAAGGCTCTGCAACAGGTCCAGGCTGCTGTGCAGGCTGCTCTACCACTGGGACCATATGATCCAGCAGACCCAGTGGTACTTGAAATGTCACTGGCAGATAGGGATGCTGTTTGGAGCCTTTGGCAGGCCCCTAGAGGTGAATCACAGAAGAGACCTTTGGGATTTTGGAGCAAGGCTCTACCATCATCTGCAAACAACTATTTTATATTTGAAAGATAGTTCTTGGCCTGCTATTGGGCCTTAATGGTAACTGAATGTTCACAATGGACCACCAAGTTACCATGAGATCTGAGCTGCCCATTATGAGCTCAGTATTATCTGAACCACCAAGCAAAAGTACAATGTGCACAGCAGCAATCAAATGGAAGCGGTATATACATGATGAGGCCTGAGCAGGTCCTGATGGCACAAGCAAGTTACATGAAGAAGTTGTCCAAATGCCTATGGTTTCTACTCCTGTTACAATGCCTTCTGGTCCCACGCATGGACCTAAAGGCTCATATGGTAAGCCCTATAATTAGTTGAGAGATAGAGAGACAGAGACACAGACTGACTGACTAGGCCTGGTATGGGCTTTTGAAGGGTCAAAGCCCACTCCCCAGTGACACACTTTATCCAACAAGGCCACACCTCCTAATCCTTCCCAATAAACATATGAGCCTATGGTGGTCATTCTCATTCAAACCACCACACCAACTAAAACAAACAAACAAACCATCTTACCATTCTTTTGGATTTCAAGGTCAACATGCTTTAACCTGTTAAGGTAACATAGCTGCTTTTGCTTCAACAGACTTTTTACAGAGCAACTGTAGGTTCGTAGCAATACTGAACAGGAAGAACAGAGTTCTCATTTCCCTCCTACTTATACACAGACTTTGCCTCCGCCATTATCAACATCCCCATCAGAGTGCTTCACCTGTAATCATCTAGTATGGACTCTTTCCAGATTGGCTTCTTTCATTTAGCGATATGCATTTCAGGTTCCTTCACGTCTTTTCTGGCTTGATAGCTCATTGCTTTTCAGGACTCAGTAATACCTCAATGCCTGGATGCACCACAGTTTGTATCTCCATTTGTCTACTGAAGAACATCTAAGTTACTTCAAACTGCTGTCAATTACTAATAAAGCTGACACAAACATCCATGTATAGGATTTTTGTGTGCACAAATACTCAAGTCTTTTGGGCAGATACCAATGCATAAAACTGCTGGACTGTATGACGATAGTATATTCAGTTTTGTAATTGCAAAAATTTTAAGTTAAAATAGTTCTTTTCTTGAGTATAATTTTTTAAATGGCAAGGACCATCCCGATACATTACAATGAATAATCTATTAGGATAATGATAAAAAGACAGCATCTATCAGTCAGAAAAATACTGCCTAGGATTTAACAAAGCAAATAATGTCTTTCTTGTGGCTGCTGCACACATTATAATGCCCAGCACAAATCAGTACAAAGCGCTGACAAAGTCAGATACAGAAGAGACAGCTATTCAGATAAACAGACATTAACTAACTTCTGTACGGCAGCTGGATGGTTAAAAATAGTATGCCCAAAGGAACCAGTATTTCCAGCATATATTCTTTGTTTGAAACAGGGACCCACTGTGTAGCTAGGGCTATCCTGGAACTTTCGCTATAGCCCAAAATGGCTTCAATCTCTTGCCTTGAGCTTCCCAAGGGCTGGGATTACAGGCTTATACCATGTTCCCTGATGCCCTTCCATGCTTTTAAGTAGTGTCCGACTAAACATGAGCCTTTGTCTCTGTTGGATTTCAGAGCAGCTGCAGATACTTACTGGGTTAGTTAACTTTTTTGAAAATAGTCAGGTACCGACATTTAATGAAGTATAGTTTCTTAATGTTTCACAATAAACTGACATTTAAAAAGTTGTTACAGCCGGGCGGTGGTTGCACATATCTTTAATCCCAGCACTTGGGAGGCAGAGGCAGGCGGATCTCTGTGAGTTTGAGGCCAGCCTGGGCTACCAAGTGAGTTCCAGGAAAGGCACAAAGCTACACAGAGAAACCCTGTCTCGAAAACTGCCCCCCCCCCCAAAAAAGGTGTTCCTAGCTACATTATTGGGGTGACATTCTACTGAAGCAACCTACTAGTCAAGGTTGGTAATCATTCTTATACTAGACCAAGTGTTAACTGGAACGAAACTGGTGGGTGAGGAAACTGGTGGGGACTAAGCAGGGGAAACTAAAAGGGGACCTGACTGGAGACCAGACATTCTGCTGTATGCTCAGCCCTGCGAGACCAGACTGCCATCTCAGCAAAAGAGCCCCAGAGGGCTTGATGGCCAACTGCCTACTTGACTTCACTCGCCAAACTGAGAAAATCAGCTTCCTGCTCACGTCACATCTGCTTAGGCCTGCAGGATTTCTGCATTCACATTCCACTTACCCTGATCAAATCGGGGCTAATTTGGGAACTCCACTCATTCAAGGTCTTTTGGATACAGTCTCGAAGCTGCAGAAAGAAGCATTTTCAAAGTTAATCAACAGCTCTTCACACCCAGTACTTCAGTAAAGATGCATCAATAAGTGAAGGAGGGGGAAAAGAGGTATTACTAGAAAATACTATACAAGCCCATGTTTAATTCTTTAGAATTTTTGTTTGTTTCCTACACTATCAATTCAAACCTTGCTTTATTTTATTCTTAATTTTTTTTTTTTTTGAAACAGAGTCTCTTCCACATAGCCCTGGATGTCCTGGAACTCACTGTGTAGACCAGGCTGGCCTCAAACTCACAGAGATCCACCTGCCTCTGCCTCCTGAATGCTGTCTTAAAGGCGTGCACCACCACACCTGGACCTTGATTCATTCTTGGCTGGAAGTGGTAGTCTAATTATTTTTTTGTTTTGTTTTGTTTTTTTGTTTTTTTCGAGACAGGGTTTCTCTGTGTAGCTTTTGCGCCTTTCCTGGAACTCACTTGGTAGCCCAGGCTGACCTCGAACTCAGAGAGATCCACCTGGCTCTGCCTCCCGAGTGCTGGGATTAAAGGCGTGCGCCACCAGCGCCTGGCAGTCTAATTATTTTGAAGGTGATTTTGTACCAGTCAAACTTTAAGACATTAAAGTATTCATAAAGAAACAAAAAAATTATTTCAAGAATACATTATAAAGACTTGGGCCAGGTTGTAGTGGCACACACTGTTAATTCCAACAACATCCAGGAGGTGGAAGCCAGACAAGTTCTGAACTAAATGGTTGAGAATCCAGATGGAGTCTGAACGGAATTCACGTAAACCACTGTCACTGTGCTGCATTCCTCAAAAACCAACAACGGGCTGCTGCAGAGAAGGCTCAGCAGCCAAGAGCACCTGTTGCTCCTACAAAGGACCTGGGGTCAGCTCCCAGCACCACATCAGGCAGCTCACAACTACCAGCACCTCCAGTACCAGGGATCCAATGCCTGCTTCGGGCCTGCGGGCAACTGCACGCATGTAGTGCACATACAGGAAGCAGCAACACACACGTGCACATAAATAGAAATACGTTTTTTAAAAAGTAACAGAGAATAAGTTTGGCCAGAGGAACTTCTACATTAGATTAACCTGCGTCATATTATTAAAAATTCAAACCAGGGCTGGAGGAATGGCTCAGTAGTTAAGAGCCCTGGCTATTCTTCAGAGGACCCAGGCTCAATTCCTAGGACCCATATAGCACAACTGTGTGTTACCTCCAGTTTCAGATGACCAGCACCCTCTTCTGGCCTCCATGGGTGTCGGGCACAAAAGTGGCGCACTGACACACACCCAGGTCAAACACATATGTACACTTTTTAACAAATCGGTCTTGGTTCAGGGATACAGCACAGTAACAGAGCAGCTGCCCAGCATTCCTGAGACCAGCCTGTGGTTCAGTCGCCAGCATCTAAACATTCAGACTCCGAGCACAATCACAGACCTGCCAAAGACCTTCTTAGAACCACCAGAACTTTCATTTTAGCAAACTTTCATTTAACAAATTCACTCCAATCGCTACATAATTCTATAGCCTGAAAGCTACCAGTATGGATCACCTGCATCATGACAATCTGTAAGTCATCTCCTAACACACAGGGAGGGACACTTCTTACCTTATCTCCAATGTCTTTATAACAGATTTTTATACTAGCATCATTGTATGTTGTAAATTAAAATATGCACATATATATATATCTCAATGTCAGTGAGAGTGGTCTCATATAAGATGCATATTTACTTAATGAGTAAAGACCTAGATATACATAACAGAAAATAATTAGAAAATGTTATTTATTACTATATACCAAGCATGCTAGTGGTGTGTCTTCTACTAGGGAAAATATGCCATTTCATTATTCACTAAACTTATTTTTAAGTTTCTATTAGATCTATTCATTTTATTTTATGTGTGTTTTGCCTGCATGTATGTATGTATACTATGTATGTGCTTGGTGCCCATGGAGACCAGAAGAATGCACTGGATTCTCTGGAACTGGAGTTACAAGGTTGTGAACCACCAAGTGGGGAAATCAAACCCCAGTCCTTGGCAAGAGCCACAAGTGCTCTTACCTGCTGAGCCATCTCTCCAACCCCTCACTTACATCATTTAAAAAGATGTATTGCATTGTTTTATCGTGTATGGGTAGCCTCAAGAAGCAATTCTCTCCTACACGGTGTCTCAGGAATCAAGCTCCGGGTGTCCTGCCTGGACAAGTGCCTGCTGGAGCCACCTTGTAGCCTGGCTCTAAACTTCTTTTCGATCACTAATTAACCACTCTGGCAGCTATAAATCACTGCTTTAAAGATAAGCCAGGGCACAGTGGTTCACATTCTGTGGGCAATCAATGAAAAAGGGAATGAGTAACTACAAGCCCCTGAGTTGCAAAAGCATTTTCTTAATAGCAATAGGGACTAAATTTTTGAACTCACTATCTCAACTATGATTGCTTATGATAAAGGCTGATATAACATGCATTTACCACTTCTTAGTACAGATAATTACAAGGGACAAGAGGGTACCTATTCAAAGTAACAGAGCCACTTACTGTTAATATTTGCAATCTAGAATAGTTTATGTGCCACCCACAATAACTCACCTGGATTCAAGTTATAAGATCTGTATTGTTATGCAAAGCATAATTCAATTAAACTGGTCAGATGAAAAATTATCTGATAATCCTTTCCACACAATTACAAATCTCTATATATAAAGAAGCAAATAAACATTTGTTTCTTTTTTTAAGTTTTGGAGTTTTTTGTTTTTCAGCTTACAAAGAATTAAGTTTCATTACTGTGTTTTTCAAAACAGAATTTGATTCTGTGGTTTCTTTCCTCCTTATTCCCCATTCCTCTTCCTCCCTCATCCCCTCTGTTCTCAATTCCTCTCCCATTTCTTGATACACACGACCCTTTGTCCTTCTTTTCAACACCTCCTGTTCCCCCATGGCCTCTAGTCCTAGTCTGTGTCCTCACAACTCCTCATTTACACAGGGTCTGTGTGGGAAGACGGCAGCGTCTTCTCATAAACCCGACAGCGCTGAAGCAGCAGGACCGACCAGGGAGAGGCTAACGACCCTATGAGCAGTGCTTTAGCTCGCATTTGCAAACAGTCTAAGATGCTTCCCTCTGGGAAGGTGACTGGTTTACACAGCGAGGCTCTGCGGATGCATCCCTCAATCCAACAAGATAAGCTTCTCCTCAAAGTAGTGGCCTCTTTTCTGAAATCATTTTTTTAATCAATCTTGGATTCTGGACAAATTATAGAAAAGTTCCAGTTAATTACTTGAGAAATTCATTAGCTGTATCATAAACATATGATTTTTAATCTTATAAATTACATATTATCTATATTGCCTGGATATTCACCTTGTATTTTTCTGTTTCCTAGTCCCTTTAGTCTTAGGATACTTACACAATATCACTAATGATCAATTATCACAACTTAGCCAGTCATTAGATCTGGAATTATGTAACAACTTAAAACACTACCACACAACTCAATTGGTCAAACACCCACTGTGCATGTCCTTTTGTGGGTGGTGGAATTGAGTCTGATATAGCTCCCAAATAACCCTCCTGCTTCTACTTCCCAAGTGCAGAGATTCTGGGTGAGTACCACCAAGTGCAGAGATTCTAGGTGAGTACCACCAAGTGCAGAGATTCTAGGTGAGTACCACCAAGTGCAGAGATTCTGGGTGAGTACCACCAAGTGCAGAGATTCTGGGTGAGTACCACCAAGTGCAGAGATTCTGGGTGAGTACCACCAAGCCCAGTTTTCCTGTCCAACTTTTGACCTTGCAACACCACAATGCTGTCACCTCCAATAGTCAGGCTCCAGAATCACACAACAGAGTTACAGATAAATGTTTTAAGTGTGTTTACAATCTCGTCTGGGGCCACATGTGTTGGCTGTATGTGGCCCATAGGCTGTAGGTTTGACAGGACTGAATAGGCAAAAGTCTCACAGAGGCTCATTAAAAATCAACAGTATTTGATGCTGGTTTGGAATCTCAGCTCTGCCAAATAAGAGTAAATATTTTTAAACCTAATATTTGATCTCATTAAATTCTAGACAAAAGTCTTGGCAAAGGTCATAGAATTTTTTTTTAAATGTATTTAAGGAGCTGGAGGAATGGCTCATCAGTTGAAAGCGTTGGTTGCTCTTCTAGAAGACGCGGGTTCGATTCCCAGTGCCCACATGGCAGCTCACAACCATCTTTAACTCCAGTTTCTGGGAATCCAATACCCTCTTCTGGCCTCCATTGGCATCAGGCACACATGTGGTGCACAGACATCCGTACAGGCTAAACACCCACATGCATACAATGAAAACATACAAATGAACTCTACCAATGTGTAAATTCGTTTTATTTACTGTGATTTTTTTCCCTCTTTTTTATGGATCCTCCTAGTGATCAGCTCCATCAAGATGACTAGCCATCAACAATGAATGCAAACTTCGAACTTTCTATGAGGAATATACAGCCACAGAAGTTACTGCCAATGCCCTGAGTACAGAGTGGAAGGGTAATATGGTCTGAATCCACGGTGGGGATGACAGATGAGATCTTTTCATGAGGCAGGTTGTCCTGACCTACAGCAGTGTGTACCTGCTGTTGAGCAAAGAGCATTCTTGCTATAGACCAAGGAGAACCGGACCAAGGAAGTGCAAGTCTACTTGGGAGGCATTCTGGATACCAATCTGAGTGTTCTCAACTTGGTTATTGAAAAAAAATTGGGGGTCGGATTTATTCCTGAACTGCCAGATAGTTCTGTGCCTCAGCAGTTGGAACCCAAAAGAGCAAGCAGAATCCTCAAACTCTTCAATCCCTCTAAAGAAGACAATGTCCACCAATATGTTGTCATAAACACAGAAGGCGAGAAGCACCCCAAATTCAGCATCTCGTTATTCCACCTGTCCTGCAACTCAATCACCAACTGCTCTGAAGAACAACACACTAAGAAAAATGAGGCTGCAGAATACACTAAGCTTTTGGAAGCCAAGGAATAACATCAGGAACAGACTGCCAAGATACATGACGTGGGCTGTCCTCGCTGAGAGCTTCTACTTTTGAGTGCCGACAAAATAAGAATCTCTGAGCCTTCCTTTCTAGCCCATCTCCTTTGTGCCCAACTCTACTGCAATAGGCCCTGAGAAAAGTAACTTCAAAATAGCAATTGTTCCAGGACCTTAAAGAGGGCAGGAATAAATGTCTTAATGAAGATCGTGAAAATACACTTGAATGCAATAATGAAAACAGTATAGGATATTAAAGTAAAATTTAAGAAAGAAATAGATCACTAATGGAAACCCAAACTAAACTCACAATGAAAAACAGGCTATCAGACAAAACCAGTGCCTCGTTCAACTTATGTCGGAGCAGCTGCTCTGACAGTAGATGGGAATTAACACAGAGACTAAACAGGACAATGTCTAAAGACTTTGGCACACACAGCCCTAAGTGGGATGTCTTCACCAACCCCCTCCTCAAAGCTCAGGGATCTATGCAGAAGGTGGAAAGATTGTAGGAGCCAGAAGTGAAGGGTCCCGACTCAAGGAAGCAGGGTCTTCCAGACAAAACAGCACTGATTGATGCACACATGAACTCAGACTGGGGCAGCATGCACAGGACCTGCACAGGTTCAAGCCAGATGGGTCCCAGCACTGGGAGAGGGATGTGGACACCGGGTTCCATGCCTACCCTTGAAGCTATGTGCAGTTGATACCAACTGGCCAGAAAGAACAAATCGGTTTTCTCCAGTGGAGAGTCACAGGGTCTATCTACCATATCCACGACAGAGTCACAGGGTCTATCTACCATATCCACGACAGGCCCCATGCCTAGGAGTGGCTGGTCAGCAAAACAACTCCATGGCTTTTCCTGTGGACTTTGTTTGCTTTGTCTTGTTATGTTTTGTCTTATTGGTCTTTTGTTTGCTCATTTGGAGGTTTTGTGGGTTTTTGTTTTTTGAAAGAAAGAACATAAAGTTGGATGGGTGGGGCGGTGGGGAGGACCTAGGAGCAATCACAGGAGGGGAAATACAATCAAAATACATTGTTTGAAAAAATAAAATAAAAAAATTTTTTAAAAAAAGACTCTTTAAGAGCAAAAAAGATGATCAGGCCTTTAAAAAAAATACTGGTTGTTTTCTGTTTTCCAGTTTCCTTAATCTCTTCAGTGAAGTTGAACTGTTTCAAACAGCACATCCCACTTTGATCTCTAGCTGTTAGGAAATTCTTTATGCAGAGACTGCAGAGATGGTTCTGTAGGTACACCACACAAACCAGGAGGATCTGAACTCAGATCTCAGGACCTAGGTAAAAGCCAGGCATGGTGGTGGGTGCCCAAACCTGTGAGGGTTGGGGGGCACGAGGGAGTGGAGACAGGCTAGTTTAGCCAATCCGTGAGCTCTGGGCTCAGTGAGATACCCTGTCTAAAAATCAAGATTGAGAGTAATAGAGGAAAATATCAGCCATCAACCTCTGGCCTCTGAGCTCATGCACAGAGAGAATTCTCCATGTAGAAACAGAACACACCCACTGCATTCTAACTAATCTGTTATGGCTTCCTTACACTATGCTGACATATCTTGGGGCTTTCCTCAATGTCTTCTAGTTTGAGCTTCTGTCCTATTAGGAAACATCCTGAGCAAACATTACAGACCATTATTAATCCTTTCAACAATTTTTTCAAACTTCATACATTAGTGCATTTAAGAATCCATTTTTTAAGAGCTGGAGAGATGGCTCAGTGGTTAAGAGAACCTATTGCTCTTGCAAATGGCTCAAATTTGATTCTCAGCACCAAGGCAGCTCCCAGCCACTGTAATTCCAGCTCCAAGGGGATCTGACACACTCACATGCACAAACACATACATAATTTATTTTTATAAACAGCAAAGAATGTTGAGGAATAACAGTCATTGAATTAGTAGGTCACTTTAGCTCAGGTTATTTGTTTATTTATTTATTTATTTTTGTTTTCGAGACAGGGTTTCTCTGTGTAGCCCTTGCTGTCCTGGAACTCATCTGTAGACCAGGCTGGCCTCAAACTCAGAGATCCGTACCTCCAAGTTCTGGGATTAAAGGCGTGCGCCACTATGCCCAGCTTTAAAAAAAAAAAAATCAATTTTTACAAAGTGCAACAGGATTGAAAAAAAATCTACCATACAGTATGAAAGCATTAATGATATCTACCATGCAGTATGAAAGGGTTAATGACATCTACTATACAGTATGAAAGGGTTAATGATGTCTTCTGTGCAACCTCTTTCTAATATGTTGATAAACACACATGTGGGAGGCCAGCTCCCACTTTTCCCAGAGTTCCTATGAGGAGGAGAGAGGGATAAGAAACTTTTAGATAGAAAGATAGTGAAGAGGAGAAAGACAGAAACACAGGAAAGCTTCGAGAGGACCTGGGTCAATACCCAATGGCCCCTTCTGCCTCTCCAAAAGGGCTTTTTATAACAATGCCAAGGGGCGGGGCAAAAGACCTCCCCTTTACAAAATCAAAGCACACCACACAGCCAAGTGCAGACCCTTCC
The DNA here is from genome assembly GCA_902168325.1 of Peromyscus nudipes. Taxonomy (NCBI): domain Eukaryota; kingdom Metazoa; phylum Chordata; class Mammalia; order Rodentia; family Cricetidae; genus Peromyscus; species Peromyscus nudipes. The sequence goes on from CABHPH010130490.1 coordinate 22,336, forward strand.
AAACACCTGGTAACTACACCCGTGGTCAAATCATCCCCTTATGCAGCCCTGCTGGGTAAAGCAAGCTCAGATTCTCAGACCCTGAGTAATTTGGGCCTACACACACAGAAACAGAAACCTATAAACTAAATGGATAAAATGTATTTATTATTTTCAGTCAAAAACTTTTGAAAGCCTCTCTGATGATGGGTGAGAAATGCACTGAAATTCTCACAGGATTAATCAAACATTAAAGAAAAAAACAACTTTGAAAGCCACCAGAGCGTGTTGTGGTTAGATAAGAGAATGTTTCACCCAGTACATTCATAATCGTGGCAAAATGCTCGATTGAACTCAGTGCAGGGAGAAATTAGGGCTCTCTGTACCAAAATATAGTAATACCCTTGGGAGAAATAAGCAAAGTGGGCAGTTTAAACAAAACACACACATTTAGCTGGAACCTGAACACACATAGGCTGGGCTAGGCTAGGGACTCAGGTTCCTAAATCTGACTGGCCCAGGCTCTCAGTTTACAATGAGGATGCCAGGTGCTGTTGTATAGTTGGTCTCATTAAAAGATCTGAGGCTTGTCTGATGACAGATACTAATGCTACAATATGACATAACTTAGGAAATGTATTCTTTGATCAGGAAGTGTTTACCTTCTGATGATACAGTTGATAAAAAGCCTGTATGCTGAGTATTTTCATATACCATCTTTTACTTTCCACAACAACTTGATGAAAGGATATTACTCAGGGTTGAAGTTACAGATAGGAAAATGCTCTCAAACATACAGCTCCTGAATGTCAATGTTTTATATTTTAAAG
>CABHPH010130492.1:0-48949 GCA_902168325.1 Peromyscus nudipes
AATATTGGCAAACCGAATCCAAGAATACATCAAAAAAATTATCCATCACGACCAAGTAGGATTCATCCCAGGGATGCAAGGATGGTTCAACATACGAAAATCTGTCAATGTAATGCACCATATAAACAAACTCAAAGAAAAAAACCACATGATCATCTCATTAGAGGCTGAAAAAGCCTTTGACAAAATCCAACACCCCTTCATGATAAAGGTCTTAGAAAGATCAGGAATACAAGGAACATTCCTAAACATAATAAAGGCAATTTATAGCAAGCCAACAGCAAACATCAAATTAAATGGAGAGAAACTCAAAGCGATACCACTAAATTCAGGAACAAGACAAGGCTGTCCACTCTCTCCATATTTATTCAATATAGTACTAGAAGTTCTAGCTAGAGCAATAAGACAACAAAAGGAGATCAAAGGGATACAAATTGGAAAGGAAGAAGTCAAACTTTCACTATTTGCAGATGATATGATAGTATACATAAGTGACTCCAAAAACTCTACCAGGGAACTTCTACACCTGATAAACTCCTTCAGTAAAGTGGCAGGATACAAGATCAACTCAAAAAAATCAGTAGCCCTCCTATACACAAATGATAAAAGGGCTGAGAAAGAAGTCAGAGAAACATCACCCTTTACAATAGCCACAAATAATATAAAATACCTTGGGATAACACTAACTAAACAAATAAAGGACCTTTTTGATAAGAACTTTAAATCTCTAAAGGAAGAAATTGAAGAAGATATCAGAAAATGGAAGGATCTCCCATGCTCATGGATAGGCAGGATTAACATAGTAAAAATGGCAATCTTACCAAAAGCAATCTACAGATTCAATGCAATCCCCATCAAAATTCCAACACAATTCTTCACAGACTTGGAAAGAAAAATACTCAAATTCATATGGAAAAACAAAAGACCCAGGATAGCTAAAAGAATCCTATACGATAAAGCAACCTTTGGAGGCATCACCATTCCTGACTTCAAACTCTACTGTAGAGCTATAGTAATAAAAACAGCTTGGTACTGGTATAAAAACCAACATACGGACCAATGGAATCGAATTGAAGACCCTGACATTAATCCATGCACATATGAACACCTGGTTTTTGACAAAGAAGCCAAAACTATACAATGGAAAAAAGAAAGTATCTTCAATAAATGGTGCTGGCATAACTGGATGTCAATATGTAAAAGATTACAAATAGATCCATATCTGTCACCATGCACAAAACTCAAGTCCAAGTGGATCAAAGACCTCCACATAAATCCAGCTACACTAAACTTAATAGAAAAGAAAATAGGAAGTACTCTTGAACACATTGGCACCAGAGACCATTTTCTAAATAAAACACCAACAGCACAGACCCTGAGCACAACAATTAATAAATGGGACCTCTTAAAATTGAGAAGCTTTTGCAAGGCGAAAGACACAGTCAATAAGACAAAAAGACAGCCAACAGAATGGGAAAAGATCTTCACCAACCCCACATCAGACAGAGGATTGATCTCCAAAGTATATAAAGAACTCAAGAAACTAGACATCAAAATACTAAACAATCCAATTAAAAAATGGGCTAAAGAGCTAAACAGAGAATTCACAAAACAAGAATCACAAATGGCTGAAAGACATTTAAAGAAATGCTCAACATCCTTAATTATCAGAGAAATGCAAATCAAAACGACTCTTAGATACCACCTTACACCTTACACCTGTCAGAATGGCTATGATCAAAAACACCACTGACAGTCAATGTTGGAGAGGATTTGGAACAAAAGGAACACTCCTCCACTGTTGGTGGGATTGCAAGCTTGTACAACCACTGTGGAAATCAGTATGGCGGTTTCTCAGAAAATTAGGAATCGAACTACCTCAAGACCCAGCCATACCACTCTTGGGCATATACGCAAGGAATGCTGATTCATACCATAAAGATACATGCTCAACTATGTTCATAGCAGCACTATTTGTAGAACCTGGAAACAACCTAGATGCCCGTCAACTGAAGAATGGATGAAGAAAATGTGGTACATATACACAATGGAGTACTACTCAGCAGAGAAAAACAATGACAGCATGAAATTTGCAGGCAAATGGATGGAACTAGAAAATATCCTGAGTGAGGTAACCCAAACCCAGAAAGACAATCATGGTACGTACTCACTCATAAGTGGATTCTAGATATAAAATAAAGAACAATCAGACTACAACCCATAGAACCATGGAGGCTATATATATAGCATGGAGGTCCCTAGGACGACTGTGGCTTATAATAAATTTCAGTTTTACTCAATCACTGAACAAGCCTCAATGAAACATCTTACTATTAAGATAAGAATACATACTCTATCAAGCTGATAATAGAAAAATAAATAAATTAATTTTAAACAATAAAAAATAAATAAAAATAAAATAAAAATTTGAAATATTAAACAAACAAACAAACATTTTACTAAAGCAAAAAAAAAGAGAGAACTAGGGACTCATCATTCCTCTCCACATTCTATTCTTTCCCTTGTTTTATATATTTTAAATTTTTTAGCAGTGGATTCTGCTGGAGTTTACTGGTGGATTCTGCTGGAATATCCGATGCAGATAAGCACTGGAGAGCTCCTGTTGCAAATCACCCTCTGGAGCGATGGAAGGATCTTTCTACTAGCACATGGAGGAGACCCAATCTAGTGTTGGTGTGGCCCCGGGGTTCTGTTTATGTCTTTCCTGAGGACAATGAGGTTCCTCTTTGGATTCTTGAGCACTGAACGTGCCCTGTGGTTGCTGCTGAAGCCCAACATGACAGAGACCTAATGAGTCTTCATGAAAAAATCTACCCTTCTGATGCCAATGGAGATTGAGAGCCCAATATCGCCAGCTTTGGCAAGCATTAATGTAAGCCTAGGAACTGTAACCATGAGATTGGATTCTCCAGAAGAGCTGACAGCTAAATTCGTGCTGGGATCAAGAAAAATGGGCCTTGGCAGTATGTGGATGTCCACACAATCCAGAAGAGAATTTGACATTGCTGCGCCACTGTTGCTGTTATAGCAATGGCGCCCACCACTGCTACTCTTTCCATTTCAGAATTGCTTACTACAGCTAGCACAATGGAGACCCTGGCAACAAAAGTAGCTACCACAGTTAGTTAATCTTTCATTCTATTGGGCATGATAAATTTAATTCAGTAGTTATATACATCTCGATTGGCTTTGAAAATTATAAATTTATAAACTCAAGTTCCAGTTACTTTTGGGATACTATCTTACAAGGACACCAACATACAGTATGGCTCGTTAAGGAAGGGAATGGCTCAGTTGCCTTTAGTCTACTGGCTATGGGAGAGATAGGACCCCTGTTGGTCTTTTCTGTATCGAACACACAGATTGCAAGCCCAGTGCCACTTTGAGATCTTTGGCAGCAATTAACTATGCAGCTCACACACGATGGAGCCTGTATGAAAATGAGTATTCAGAGACGGGTAATGCCTGGGGGGCACTCACCAACCTAAGACAGACCACCTGTGTGGCCTGGGCAGGCGTCTCCATGACGGGTAAGGTGACCTGCTGATGTCTCACGCAACCCAAGTCAGAAGCTCATTTTTAAATAAAAGGGGGACCTGTAGGGCCCTGGCCCCCGTTTTGGGTAACTGCTGCATTGCTTGTGCACCTTGACCTTGATATTCTCTCTATGCTAATTCCCTGCCATGTTCCACCCTCCTGAATGCTTAAGAGAAGTTCCTTGTCTGTGTATCCTGAATAATGGGCATTAACAGATTAGAAGCAAGATTGTAAAACATCAGTAGTGAACTTCTGCCCTCTGGGGTCCTCCCATTGTGCTGTAAGCCTGTATTTAAGACCTCATCCCCCCTTCAATAAATGAATTTGGCTTTTAAAATTTAAAAATTAACAATTGAATGAATACTGTGAATGTAATCTATGAATACCACAAATGTGATTAATATCATGAGTGTAATTAATGAATACCATGAGTGTAATTTAAAAAATAAATTAAAAAAAGAAAGTAGCAAAAGAGCAAGATATATGAGAATCTGCAGGAATAGAGATGTCTGAGCTCTTTAAAATAAAGCCCTATCTGAAACAGAGCTGTAGGATATGGCCTTTTCCCTGCTGACTTTTAGTCTTGCCTTGGTCTAGTCTTTCCTCACTTGTCCACATCCCTCTTTTTCATTTGTCTTTTATTTATTCTTCTTTCATTCTGACTGCAGTGTCTCCTCCTTCCACTCCTCTCAGTTCTCCATCTCTTCCTCCAATCCCCTCTTCTTCCATTTCCCTTTAGAAAAGGGCATGTCTTTCCTGTATATTAACCAAACATGCTGTCTTAGAGTTTCTATTATTGTGATGAAACACCATGACCAAAAAGCAATGTGGGGAGAAAAGAGTTTATTTGACTTATATTTTGAGATTGGTGATAACTATTAAAGAAATCAGGATAAGAACTCTACAGGCAGAAGATGATGCAAATGCCATGGGGCAGTGCTGCTTACTAGTTTACTTCTCATGGCTTGCTCAGCTTCTCTTCTAATAGTTCCCAGGACCTCGAGCCCAGGGATGGCACCACTCTCAATAGGTGAGGCCCTCCCCCATTGATCAATAATTGTGAAAATGCCTCACTCCTAGATCTCACGGAGGCATTTCCTCAACTGAAGCTCCCTCATCTCTGATGTCTCTAGCTGGTTGTCAAGTATACACACAAAACCAGCCTGTACATATGGTATGACAAGTTATAATAAAACAAGGCACAAACCATGATATCAAGGCCAGGTAAGCTAAACCAGTATGAGGAAAAGGGTCCCAGGATTAGGCAAATTAGTCAAAGACAGCCCACATAAACTGCCACTCATGAGAATCCCACTAAAACATCAAGGTATGCAGTCATTACATATGCAAAGGGCTTAGCACAGACCATTACAGGATCCATATTTGTCATTTCAGACTCGGTGAGCACCTATGACCCCTGCTTAGTTGATTCTGTGATATGTTCTCCTGGTGTCCTCAACCACTTTGGCTGCTACAGTTCTTCCTCTCCCTTATCTGCAGGGGTTTCTGTCCTCCTAATGTTTGGCTGTGGCTCTCTGCATCTGCTCCCATCAGTTGCTGAATTAAGCTTGTCTGATGACAATTAGACTAGGTAACATTCTATGAGTATAGCAGAATAGCATCAACAATCATTTCATTGACTTTATTTTTGCTAACAAGTTGATTCTATTTGAGACCTCTGCACTATCAAGCTTCAGGTTCTTGGGCATCCATGCAGTGTTTGGCATGGGCTCCCTCTCATGGAATGAGCCTAAAATTAGACCAATCATTGCTCACTCCCACGAGTTCTGCTCCATCAATAACCCAGCACATTTTCCAAGCAGGACTAATTGTAGTTCAAAGGTTTTTGGGCTGGGTTTGTGTCCCAGTCTCAATACTGAAAGTTTTGTCTTGTTAGAGAATGTTTTTCAGGCTCCTTGTCCCCCATTCTTAGGAGTCTTTGCTAGGGTCATTTCCACAGAATCCAAGGAGTATCCATGGCACAGGTTTCTATGTCGAATTCCAAATGTCCCCCAATTCTAGTAATCTTTCCCCATACTCTCTCTTTGTATCCCTCCCCCTAGTCTGCTCTCTCCTGTTCCCATTACCACCCTCCCTAGTCCATCCAGAAAATCTATTCTATTTCCCCTTTCCAGGGAGATCCATTTTTCCTCCCTCCAGCCCTCCTTGTAGCAGAGAAGGGTTTGGTTGTGAGCAGGGTCTGCTCTAGGTATCATGTATTTCGATCTTTATTCCTACATCAAATCTCAGGACGATACCTGAGAAATGACATCCAAAGTTGTCCTCTAACCCTCTCATGAGCATTGTACCCCATACACACATGTGTACCTTCATATGAATACACATGAAAATAACAAGAAAAATGAAGAATTAGGAATAGTGAGAAGTGAAAATGTCTAGGAGTTCATTAACATGACTGATTTTTGTTGCTAGAGGGCAAGTTGAATTTTGGAACTTAGGTGGGCTGATTGGCATCTTAGAGAGGAAATAAAATTCAGAAGAGCCATTTAAGTTAAGAGAGCTAGTGGAATGAATAAGTGTAAATTAGTGAAGCTATGAATAATGTCTATAGGGTACCAAAAAAAGTGTCCTATCACTAGGGAAATGAAAGACTAAAATCACACTACTTGTCTTGTTAATGTAAACATGTGTGTTCAACATTCTACCATTTGCAAACACATTGATTCCACTGTGCTTTTATTGAGGCCAGAGGACAACTCTAGGAAATTTATTTCTTTCTAACATATGGGTCTTCTGGATCAAACTAATCTTTAGCCTTGGTTGCAATGTCTTTTACTGTCTGAGGCTCTTATATTTTTATTACTTGTATTTATGTGTCAGGACTAATTTGCATGTGTATTTAAGGATCTAACTACTTGGTCTTGCCTGTCTTTCCATAAAGCATTAAGTGTACATAGTTTTGCCTGCCATCCTAGGACTTAATGCAGTCCAGCATAACTTTCATTCAATTCTACAATATACAACCAAGTACATTGCTTCTGGGTGTTATTACTTGTGTACACATGTAAAGGTGTCTTGGTGATCATGTGTACATACAAATATCCTTAATGTTATGAGAATCAAGCTGTTTTGAAATCATTACTTATAACATTATTTTGCTACTATTGTTCTCTCTTATCACATTGTCCACAGGCCACGGTGTGGATACTTAAACATTTTTTCAAGAGAATGAGTTTAATTTCTGTGTGTTAATTAAAAGCAGCAATATTTGTTCCTTGTGTACAGTAATATCTAGTGTACCACATTTGCTCTCACTTTGGTCATAAAATCTAAGATCTCTTCTTGGATAGTATGCATTTTAATGTTTGGTGATTACATACTTATAACAATTACAGTACATGTATATATAATATGTTAGTAACATTTTTTATTTTTAACTTTTAAGACTCTTGAGCTATTATTTTCAGAGATACATTTTATTACTGCTCTGTATTTTTATGATAAAATGTAAGCAAATATAAAAAGTAGTGATAAGGCAGTGATATTTATATCAAAGTATATACCTTTATACTTTCTTATATTTTTGTAGCAGAGTATATACCTTAGACCATCATTGTGCAAACACACTGCCAGAACTAAGAATAAAATATAATTCTGAATTTGAGTCTGCTTTGTGGGTGTATAGGGGACTTGAATGGGTGGCAGCATATTTTGATAGATATTAAAATGGCCATATAAGCATGCTTAATAGTTCCATTTACTTAGAATATTTTTCCTACCCTTTACTAGATAGTAATGTTTATCTTTTATGTTGAAGTGTGTTTCATGTATGCAGCAGAAGGATGGAATCTGTTTTCCTATTCATTCAGTTAGTCTGTATCCTTTTATTGGGTAATTGAGACCATTTATATTGAGAGATATCAATGAACAATGATCATTGATTCCTATTATATTATTTTTGTTCTTATTGTTCATGTGTGTGTAAGAGAGTGAAAGAGACAGACAGAGAGACAGACAGAGACAGAGAGAGACAGACAGACAGAGACAGAGAGAGAGACAGAGACAGACAGACAGAGAGTTCCCAGTTTTCCTTCTTTTGGCTTTGCTGCTGTGATTATTTATTTACTGTGTTTCCATGGGTATAGTTACCCTCCGTGGATTGGAGTTTTTCTTCTATGAAGCACCTTCTGTAGGGTGTATTTGTAGATAAATATTGTTTAAATTTGATTTTTTAATGAATATCTTAATTTCTCCATCTGTGGTAATTGAAAGTTTTGCTGGGTATAGTAGTCTGGGTTGGCACCTGTAGTCTCTTAGAGCCTGCAGCACATGTGTCCAGGCCCTGGTGATGTCTAGAGTCTCCATTGAGAAATCAAGTGTCATTCTAATTGGTCTACCTTTATGTATTACTTGGTGTTTTTCCCTTGCGACTTAATATTTTTTCTTTGATTTATATATTTAGTGTTTAGATCACTATGTGGTGAGAATATTTTTGGTCTAATCTCTTGTATTCTGTTAGCTTTTCTTAGTTTGATAGGACTCTCCTCCTTCAAGTTAGTGATATTTTCTTCTATAATTTTGTTGAACATATTCTCTATGCATTTCACCTGAGTTTCTTCTTTTTCCTCTATTCTTTATTATTCTTGTATTTGTTCTTTTGTAATATTCTAGTAGATTTCCTTGACTTTTTTGTTCCAGGAATTTTCTTCAGATTCAGATTTTTCTTTTACCTATTTATCCATTTCTTCATCTGATCTTCAATGCCTGTGGGTTTTTCTTCCATCTCTTCTCTTCTGTTGGTGGAGCTTGCCTCTGTAGTTCCTATTTGTGTTCCTAATCTTTTCATTTCCAAAATTACCTCAGTTTGTATTTTCTTTTTGCTTCTATTTCCATTTTCAGGTTTTGAACAGGTTTTATTCATTTCCTTAAACTGCTTATTTCCTATTTCTTGGTTTATTTAAAGTATTTATTTATTTTCTTTAATTCCCCTCACTTTCTTTAAGGGATTTATTTATTCATTTCCTATTAAAAGAACTCCATCATCTTCTTATAGTTGGTGTTAAGGTCTTTTCTTGTGCTTCAGCCATGTTGGAATATTCAGGGCATGCTGTGCTAGGATAGCTAGCTGTGTTCTGGTGCAGACATATTGCCCTGGCTGTAATGACTATGTTCTTAGGCTATCATCTAGGCATCTGGGTTTGGGATGATTGTAGGTCTAGGTATTGATTTCTGGGTCTGTCTAAGTTGTGAAAGTGGTATATTCTTTTGCTTTTGTTTCCTCTCTGAAATTTTCCAGAGTGTGACAGCTATTTGTTGTCTGATTTATTGGCCTGCTGTGCTGATGTGTCCACAGGAAATGCCTGCTGGTGTTGGTGGCTAGACTGCAGCAAAGAGTTGGGGGAAGGAAGGTTAAAAAGGATGTTCTGTGGGATCCACAGGAGATTTGGGCAGGCTTCAACTGGTGATCTGTTGCAGCACTAGGGATGAGATTTAGGGGATTTGGTTTGAGAGAATAGAGCATACCTCTTCCTGCCACGCTCTTCCTACCACGTCTTCGACAATAATCCCTGAAACCTAAGAGGGTATTGAGCTATATATGTTGCTTTAAGACTGAGCATTCCCAGTCACTTATTCTTTACACCTTGGCCAGATATGCATCACCATGTCAATCACAATATACTTCAATTAGAAACTTCTAAGTTGAGGGATGGGAGTTTCAATGATCTATGAATATAATGGTAAGTTACATTAAGTCAATTTAATTCTATGTCCACTTAACAGCATAATAGTAATACATTCTTCCCTAATGCCCATGACCTGTCTATCCTTAAGTCTGTAGTATAATAATGGTGCCAGGTATTTTTTGCATCCTGTGGAGAGGGATTTGGATATAATTAGGAAGTGTTTGCTTACTCCCATGATATTTTGTGCTACTATTGCACCAGTATACAGATCTTGCCAGGTCAGTCATTACTGTAGCTTGAAGTGTTTGTAGTTGGGCATGACTGATGATTACTTTCTCCTCCAGTAGCTTACACAGCACCTTCCAGCACTATGAAAGCAAGTCAGTATGGATAAATCTTCTGCTTCTTTACCACTTTGATTTTATCATGCTCTATGACTCAAGCATATGATGTCTTCATCAATCGGGTCTTATCACCAAGTTCTTGATGATAACCAAGAACAGTAGTAAAACAGAACAGTGTAATGTTTGAGGTATTTGGGAGACCTAATTGGCAAAAACTTCAAAAGAAGTAACTTATACATGGCACAGAATTTTTATTTATCTCCCTCCAATGTCCAGTAGGAGCATTGCTGTTCTATTTAAGAGTACCTCCATTTTAATTCTGTATTTCTCTCTCCTCTCTCTCTATTCACTTTTCTATGTGTGAATGTATGTTAGTAATATCAAAGTGTAGTAAATTTCCATGTCTTTTTCAAAAGGTCTTTTATTTATCTCTTTCCCATCTCCCTTCCATACACTACCTCCACCCCTCATTCCAGTTATCCCTCCTTGATCCATTTTTCCCTTTGTGTCTGTGCATTTTAATCTCTCTCCACAGTCATTCCCACGGCATTTTATTAATTTCATGGACTCTATGGGTATCACAATTGAAACAAATATCTGAAGATTTAACACCAACTTCCACAGTGACAGAAAACATGTGATGTTTATCTTCTTTGGTCTGGGTTGCCTTACTCAAAAATAACCATTTCTAGCTCCTTCTGTTTAGTGGTGAATTCCATAGTTTCATGTTTCTCAACAACTGAATAACATTACCTTGTATGATTATAACAATTTTCTTTATTCATTCACCAGTTGATGAAAATCTAGGATGTTTCCATTTCTTGGCTCTTGTAAATATGATCACAATAAACGTGGGTTTGCAGGTGCCTCTAGAATAGGATATGGAATATAGATGTGTGTGTGTGTGTGTGTGTGTGTGTGTGTATTGCTCAAATCCTAATTGTTTTTTAATATAAACCTGCAACCAGATATTGGTGTAAATACTGAAAGATCAAAGAGACAGAGGAACAAACCACTACCACATCTCACTTAACCAACTCCATGAATCCTTTGACTGAAATGCTCTGACTCCACACCTGACTGGGTCTCTGATGAAACGCTTAGCCAAAAGGCCTCTAGTTCCTATCTCCTCACACCTTATATAACTTTCTATATCTAGCCATTAAAGGCATGTGTGCTTCCCAAGAACTGGGATTAAAGTTGTGTGCCAATACTGCCTAACTCTGTTTCTCTCCTAGACTGAGTCAGTCTCATATAGTCCAGGGTGGTTTTGAACTCACATAGATCCAGACACATCTCTGCCTCCTGAATGCCAGGATGAAAGGTGTGTGCCACTACAGCCCAGCATCCATGTGTAATCTAGTCGTTAATTCCATTCTCTGATCTTCAGGTAAATTTTATTATGGTATACAATATATCAATATCAATATCAATATCTATCATCTATATAAATAACTATACCTATATATCTATGTATCTATATCTATCTATCCATATATATCTATCTCCATCATATATATATATACATATATCTCCATCATATATATATATCTCCATCATATATATATATATATTATATATATCTCCATCATAGTACTGCTGAGTCATATGATTTATCTAGAATTAGCCTTTTGAGAAACCTCCATACTGATTTTTAAAACGTTTGCACCAGTTTGCAATCCCTTAAGCAGTGAAATGGAGTTCTCCTTTTTTGCACATGAATTCCAGCAATTGTTTTTTTTTGTTGTTGTTGTTTTTGTTTTTTAAATTTTAAGCATTCTGACTTTGGTGAGATAAAATAAGAGAGAAGTTATAATTTGCACTTCCACAGTATCTAAGTAAGTTAAACACTTTTGTTTGTCAGCCATTTGTCTTTCATTTTCTGAGAATTCCCTATTTAGCTCTACCTCCCATGATTAATATTTAAAATATAAACACATAACAACTCCATTCCCCTTCCTCTCTCCAATTACTTCATGCCCCTTTCGTGGAATATTACACTAACAATGTAAGGATGTGTTACATTTCTTATGCTGTGGAATATTACTTTATGTAAAGGTGTGCTACATTTGTTTATGCCACATATCTTGATAATGTAAAGATGTGTTGCTGTTTCACCTTGCTTGTCTAGGTCACTTGATTGTTCCAAAAAGATGAAGAGCTGATATGTAGCAGGAATCTTAAAAGTTCTTATTAATAAAATCAAACCTGAGGCCAGTTATAGGGGTGAATGCTGGAAGATCAGAGAAGCAGAACAAGCCACAGCTACCTCACCTCGCCAGTTCCTCAGCTGATCCTGTTTCCTCAGACTGGAAGCTTCTGTGTCCTCATCCCAATGGCTCTCAGCTGAACTGCTGCTAGAAAGCCTGAATGCTTAACCAGTCAAAAGCTTCTAGGTTCTGGTCCTCACGCCTTATATATCTTTCTGCTTTCTGCCATCACTCCCTGGGATTAAAGGCATGAGTCACCGTGCCTGGCTGTTTCCAATGTGGCCTTGAACTCATAGAGATCCAGAGGGATTTCTGCCTCTGGAATGCTAGGATTAAAGGCGTGTGCTACCACTGCCTATCCTCTATGTTTAATATTGTGGCTGTTCTGTTCTGTGACCCCAGATAAGTTTATTAGTGTGCACAATATTTCGGGGAACACAATACCACCACATCGATAGCTAGGCAGAAGATGGATAGCAGGGCTGGCTGGCAGAAAGAATAAATAGGAGGAGGAATCTAGAGAGAAGAAGGAAAGAATGAGGGAGAATGAGAGGGACATGCCCAGGACCAGAAGCAAGGCCAGCCAGATACCAGAAGCAGAAAAGTAGGACATACAGAAAGAAAGAAAGCTAAAAAGCCCTGAGGCAAAATTTAGATAAACAGAAACAGCTTAAGTTATAGCAGCTAGCAAGAAATGAGCCTAAGCTTAAGCTGAGCATTCTTTTGTTTTGTTTTGTTTTTTGAGACAGAGTTTCTCTGTGTAGCTTTGCACCTTTCCTGGAACTCACTCTGTAGCCTAGGCTGGCCTTGAACTCACAGAGATCTGCCTGGCTCTGCCTCCCGAGTGCTGGGATTAAAAGCGTGTGCCACCACTGCCCAGCTTTTTTTTTTGAACAATTTTTTAAGATATATTTATTTATTATGTATACAGTGTTCTGTTTGCATGTATCCCTGCAGGCCAGAAGAGGGAGCCAGATCTCATTACAGGTGGATGTGAGCCACTATATGGGTGCTGGGAATTGAACTCAGGACCTCTGGAAGAACAGCCAGTGTTCTTAACCTCTGAGCCATCTCTCCAGCCCGGCTGAGCATTCTTAACTAATAAGAAGTATCCATGTCATGATTTGGGAGCTGGTTAGTGGGCCAAAAGAAAGCCTGGTACATGCCCCCACTTACTCTGTCTTAAAATGGTTGTTTCTTATTTGTTATTATTATTGCATGTATATTTATATGTCTATGCACATAAATAAATATGAGCTGCTGAGTCCACTTGGTATTTCTTCTATTTATATGATTTAATGGCAGACCACTTTGTTTTAGATAACCAAGTAGGAGGCTCATCCCTGGGAAAGAACAATTCTTCATCTCAATACTTTCCTATAGTACTTTCCTATAGTACTCTGTCTAGGGAGAGAGTCTCATTAGATCTCCCCATAACTTCTAAGTTAGTATGTGTACTGACCATGTTTTCTCCTCCACCTGAGATCTTCTTATAGGTTTCAGGGTCTGTCTTGCCAGCTGTGGCTTTGGGTTCCTAGCTCCTGTATGATTCCTGCTCTGAAAGTCTGGGTCTCCTCTCCAGGGCCCTTCTAGTTGCAGTGGATGGGCTACAGTGCTGTCTCCTATGGCCTTGATCTTAGAGCATCTCTCCAGTTTAGCTGCCAAGTACTTCCCATTCTGCCTCTTTCCTCAAAACTGAGGTCATCACAGGAGTTCCAGGTCCTTTATGTCAGGCTAAACAATGTCTGGAAGAGCATTCCCAGGTAGGGGGAATGTCTCTGGGCATGTTGTGTGGGTGTGTCTGTGGGGAACTTGCCTGGAGGTTCATCTGGAGATTGCTATGCTTGTGAGGAGATGAGCTGAGTAATTTCTGCTGAGTTTGCCTGAGGGAGAGGGTGTGTTTATTAGGCAATAGGCTTTGCCCAGGAAGGCAAGAAGGTCAGGCTGCACAAACTCACAGGCCCAGGGCATGAACCCAGCTCTTGTGCTGCCTTTCTCAAGTATCTGTGGAGCTGAAGGAGGTGTTCCTGGAGTGTCACCTCATCTGATCACTTGCAGCCCTGGAACTAGTCCCTGCAGATCCCCAGAACCTGAATTGAGCCTGGTAAGGAAACAACCAGAGCTGATAATAAAACCCAGAGATGTGGAGGTCATAGTGCTGCTGCTGTAGACAGGGAACAACCCAGGAACAGCTTGCCATGGTCATATAGGTGAGAACCCGATGCAGAGAAAGTGAGACGGGCATCCACCTACCCTTTTTTAGAATGTTTCTGCCACCAGGTTGCCTTCTCATTCATTAGCCTCTAAGCCACTCTCCAGATCCTTCTTTGAGTCTAAATTCCTTCCAAGTACTTTCTGGTGCACAGCTGCTTTACAGAGCATTCCATGGGACCCCCATTTCTCTCTCTGAGACTTCAGAAATTGCTAGAGTCTTGAAATATTTCTGGGACAGCATGGGTGATCTTTATAGGTGTGCTCCTTTGTAAAACTGGAATTGTTACAAAGTAAACAAATTCATAACTGTTGTTTTGAGGCATTTGCGATTTTGTACTTAAAATTGTTATATTGACTATTATCAGAATTATGGATTTTGTTGATATAAATTGTTGTTTCTGTAGATTGTGGGTTTGGTGTGTTGGTAAGAGTTGTGGCAACTGCAGTGAGAATGACAAAGACCCATCAAACAACTGACAACAAATGCTGGAGAGGAAGTGGGAAAGAAGAGCAACATTATGAGCAAGAAGGTGGATATGTGTAGTTAGTGTAACAGAAGTTATATTTTATGAGGCTGATGGTCATCACACAAGGTTCACACTCTCAATTCCTAACTAAGGTCCTAAACTTCTTTAACCAAGGCTGCTCACCTGTGCTAAGTATGTTAGCTGAAGGTCAGATCCAGCATCTAACAAAAATCTGTTTTGAGGGTCAGGATCCCTGGGGGAGACTTTCCTGATACAGGTAGATCCAGTTGTACAGCGCAGAGCATTGTTCTTGATTTCTGTTTATATACTGTCCAGTGAGTGTCATAGTATTCTAGAACTGTATCTGCTTGTCTTGAGTGAGTGATGTCACTGGGTTCTGCTTATCAGGTACAGTCTTGGGTATAGTAGTGTTACTGATTAAGCTAATTTTCATGTCTAAAAGACATTTCTTACTATGCTCATGACAATTAGACTTCTGATTCACATATACATTTGACTATAAATAATGAATACACCATGATGCCTTAGAATTAACAGAGGTATGGCTTTTCTTTAGGCACCCCAAAAATGGGAAAAATGTAAGTTTAACATGTACAAGTTATTGGAAACAAAGTTATTAAAACAGGGGTCTCAAAATCCTAACAAGTATTAAATAAATGCCTCATGAGCCTCCCTGTCCAATTCAAGGACAAGGAGCAACTTTGTCATTATTCCCACATTGGGTTAAATGAAAGCTGAATACTTCATGTAATCTATCATGGGGCCTTAGGTGGCCCCACCAAAAATTTCATGGTCTAATAAATTATGGTGTGGAAACAAACTTATACTCTTAGCCTTTCTCAATAGTATGGGTTCATTGTCTCCTCACACAGAAGAACATATACTTCCTTATGAACAATACTTAGTACCTATGGTAGTCTAAATGTAATTGTCCCCCATAAGCTCATAGGGAATGGCAATATTAGGAGGTATGGCTTTGTTGCAGTAGGCATGGCCTTGTTGGAGGTAGTGTGTCACTGTGGGGGTGGGCTTTGTGGTCTCATATATGCTCAAGCCATGTCCAATGTCCAAGACCACTTCCTGTTGCCAGGGGTTCAAGATGTATAAAACCCAGTTCCTTCTCCAGCACCATGTCTGCCTGCACATGACCATGTTACACCATGCTGATAATGCACTAAACCTCTGAAAATGTAAGCCACCCCAATTAAATGTGTTTCCTTTATAAGAGTTACCATGGTCATGGTGTCTCTTCATAGAAATAGAAACCCTAACTAAGGCAGTACGTGATTCATTACCCTTTAGAGAGGAAATATGAGAAACTGCTAATTTTACTTTTTTTTTAATTTTACAATACAATTCAACTTTACATATCAGCCATAGATTCCCCCCGTTCTCCCTCCTCCCATCCCGCCCGCCTCCCCCCCCCCGCCCACCACCCATTTCCAACTCCTCCAGGGCAAAGACTCCCCCGAGGGTTGAGATCAACCTGGTGGACTCAGCCCAGGCAGGTCTAGTTCCCCCCTCCCCGGCTGAGCCAAGGGTCTCTACTAAGCCCCAGGTTTCAAACAGCCAATTCATGCACTGAGCACAGGACTCGGTCCAACTGCCTGGATGCCTCCTAAACAGATCAAGCCAATCAACTGTCTCACCCATTCAGAGGGCCTGATCCAGTTGGGAGCCCCTCAGCCATTGGTTCACAGTTCATGTGATTCCATTCGTTTGGCCACTTGTCTCTGTATTCCATCCATCCCTGGTCCCAACAACTCTTGCTCACATAAACCCTCCTCCTTTTCGCAAATTGGACTCCCAGAGCTCCACCCGGGGCCTGACCGTGGATATCTGCATTCAGTTCTCTCAGTCATTGGATGGGATTTCTAGCATGACAATTAGGGTGTTTGGCCATCCTATCACCAGGGTAGATCAGATCGGGCTATTTCTCGACTATTGCCAGCAGTCTATTGTGGGGGCATCTTTGTGGATTTCTGTGGGCCTCTCCAGCACTTTGTTTCTTCCTATTCTCATGTGGTCTTCATTTACCATGAACATTCCTTGTGTTCCCTCTCTGTTCTTGATCCAGTTGGGATCTCCCGCTCCCCCAAGTTCTCTTTCCCTTGACCCTCGCCCCTCATTACCCCCACTCACGTCCAGACTGTTCATGTAGATCTCATCCATTTTTCCATCATTCGGCGATCCCTGTGTCTTTCTTGGGGTCCTGTTTTCAAGGTAGCCTCCCTGGTGTTGTGAGTGGCCTTCCAGTCATCCTTGTTCCACAACTAGTATTCTCCTATGAGTGGGTACATACCATGTTTGTCTTTCTGAGTCTGGGTTACCTAACTCAGGAGGATTTTTTCTAGATCCCTCCATTTGCCTGCAAACCTCGTGATGTCATTGTTTTTCTCTGCTGAGTAGTATTCCATTGTATATATGTACCACAGTTTATTTATCCATTCTTCGGTTGAGGGGCATCTAGGTTGTTTCCAGGTTCTGACTATTACAAATAATGCTGATATGAACATAGCTGAGCAAGTGCCCTTGTGGTATGATTGAGCATTCCTTGGGTATATGCCCAAGAGTGGTATAGCTGGATCTTGGGGGAGATTGATTCCCAATTTTCTAAGAAAGCGCCTTATTGATTTCCACAGTGGCTGTACCAGCTTGCATTCCCACCAGCAGTGGAGGAGAGTTCCCCTAGCTCCACATCCTCTCCAGCACAAGGTGTCCTCAGTGTTTTTGATCTTAGCCAATCTGACTGGCGTAAGGTGGTATCTCAGAGTTGTTTTGATTTGCATTTCCCTGATGATTAGGGATGTTGAGCAATTCCTTAAATGTCTTTCAGCCATTTGTGTTTCCTCTGCTGAGAATTCTCTGTTTAGTTCTATAGCCCATTTCTTAATTGGACTGTTGGGAATTTTGGTGCTTAATTTCTTGAGTTCCCTATATATTCTGGATATCAGTCCTCTGTCAGATGTGGGGTTGGTGAAGATCTTTTCCGATTCTGTGGGCTGTCGCTTTGCCTTGTTGACTGTATCCTCTGCTCTACAAAAGCTTTTCAGTTTCAAGAGGTCCCATTGATTGATTGTTTGTCTCAGTGTCTGAGCTACTGGTGTTATACCTAGGAAGCGATCTCCTATGCCAATGCGTTCAAGACTACTTCCTACTTTCTCTTCTAGCAGGTTCAGAGTAGCTGGATTTATGTTGAGGTCTTTGATCCACTTGGACTTAAGTTTTGTGCACAGTGATAGATATGGATCTATTTGCAGCCTTCTGCACATTGATATCCAGTTATGCCAGCACCATTTGTTGAAGATGCTTTCTTTTTTCCATTGTACGCTTTTGGCTTCTTTGTCAAAAATTATATGTTCATAGGTGTGCGGATTAATGTCAGGGTCCTCAATTCAATTCCATTGGTCCACAAGTCTGTTTTTATGCCAGTACCAAGCTGTTTTTATTACTGTAGCTCTATAGTAGAGCTTGAAGTCAGGGATCGTGATGCCTCCAGAGGTTGTTTTATTGTACAGGATTCTTTTGGCTATCCTGGGTTTTTTGTTTTTCTATATGAAGTTGAGTATTATTCTTTCCAGGTCTGTGAATTATTGTGTTGGTATTTTGATGGGGATTGCATTGAATCTGTAGATAGCTTTTGGTAAAATTGCCATTTTTACTATGTTAGTCCTGCCTATCCATGAGCATGGGAGATCTTTCCATTTTCTGACATCTTCTTCAATTTCTTTTTTCAGGGACTTGAAGTTCTTGTCATATAGGTCCTTCACTTGCTTGGTTAGTGTTACGCCAAGGTATTTTATGTCATTTGTTGCTATTGTAAAGGGTGATGTATCTCTGATTTCCTTCTCAGCCTGTTTGTCAGTTGTATATAGGAGGGCTACTGATTTTTTTGAGTTGATCTTGTATCCTGCTATGTTCCTGAAGGTGTTTATAAGCTGTATCAGTTCCTTGGTTGAATCTTTGGGGTCACTCAATTATACTATCATGTCATCTGCAAATAGGGAAAGCTTGACTTCTTCCTTTCCCATTTGTATCCCCTTGATCTCCTTATGCTGTCTTACTGCTCTGGCTAGAACTTCAAGTACTATATTGAATAAGTATGGGGAGAGCAGACAGCCTTGCCTCGTTCCTGATTTTAGTGGAATTGCTTTGAGTTTCTCTCCATTTAATTTGATGTTGGCTGTTGGCTTGCTGTAAATTGCCTTTATTATGTTGAGGTATGTTCCCTGTATTCCTGATTGCTCCAAGACCTTTATCATGAAGGGGTGTTGGATTTTGTCAAATGCCTTTTCTGCATCTAGTGAGATGATCATGTGGTTTTTTTCTTTCAGTTTGTTTTTATGGTGTATTACATTGACGGACTTTCGTATGTTGAACCACCCTTGCATCCCTGGGATGAAGCCTACTTGATCATGATGGATAATTGTTTTGATGTGTTCTTGGAGTCTGTTTGCCAGTATTTTATTGAGTATTTTTGCATCAATGTTCATGAGGGAGATCAGTCTGTAGTTCTCTTTCTTTGTTGTATCCTTGTTTGGTTTAGGAATCAGGGTAATTGTAGCCTCATAGAAGGAGTTTGGTAATGTTCCTTCTGTTTCTACTGTGTGGAACAATTTAGAGAGTATTGGTATTAACTCTTCTTTGAAGATCTGGTAGAATTCTGTGCTGAAACCATCTGGTCCTGGGCTTTTTTTGGTTGGGAGACTTTTAATGACTGTTTCTATATTCTTAGGGGTTATTGGACTATTTAAATAGTTTATCTGGTCTTGATTTAACTTAGGTATGTGGTACCTATCCAGAAAATTATCCATTTCTTTTAGATTTTCCAGTTTTGTGGAATAGAGGTTTTTGAAATATAACCTGATGATTCTATGGATTTCCTCAATGTCTGTTGTTATGTCCCCCTTTTCATTTCTGATTTTGTTAATCTGGATGCTCTCTCTCTGTCTTTTGGTTAGTTTGGATAAGGGCTTGTCTATCTTGTTGATTTTCTCAAAGAACCAACTCTGTGTTTCATTGATTTTTTGTATTGTTCTCTTTGTTTCTATTTTATTGATTTCAGCTCTCACTTTGATGATTTCCTGGCGTCTATTCTTCCTGGGAGACTTTGCTTCTTCTTGTTCTAGAGCTTTCAGGTGTGCAGTTAAGTCACTAGTGTGAGATTTCTCCAACTTCTTTATGTGAGCATTTAGTGCTATGAATTTCCCTCTTAGCACTGCTTTCATAGTGTCCCATAGGTTTGGGTATGTGGTGTCTTCATTTTTGTTGATCTCTAGGAATTCTTTAATTTCTTTCTTTATTTCTTCCCTAACCCATTGGTGATTCAGTTGAGCATTATTCAGTTTCCATGAGATTGTAGGTTTTCTGTAGTTTTTGTTGTTGTTGAAATCTAACTTTAAACCTTGGTGGTCTGAGAGAACACAGGAGGCTATTCCAATTGTTTTGTATCTATTGAGATTTGCTTTGTGGCCAAGTATGTGGTCGATTTTGGAGAAGGTTCCATGGGGTGCTGAGAAGAAGGTATATTCTTTTTTGTTAGAATGGAATGTTCTGTAGATATCAATTAAGTCCATTTGGGTCATGACATCAGTTAAGTCCTTTATTTCTCTGTTAAGTTTCCATTTAGGAGATCTGTCCAGTGATGAAAGTGGGGTGTTGAAGTCTCCCACTATTAATGTGTGGGGTTTTATATGTGGTTTAAGCTTTAATAATGTTTCTTTTACATATGTGGGTGCCCTTGTGTTTGGGGAATAAATGTTTAGAATTGAAACTTCCTCTTGGTGGATCTTTCCTGTGATGAATATGTAATGCCCTTCTTGATCTCTTTTGATTGATTTTAGTTTGAAGTCTATTTTGTTGGATATCAGGATGGCTACACCCGCTTGTTTCTTAAGATCGTTTGATTGGAAAGTCTTTTCCCAGCCTTTTATTCTTAGGTAGTGTCTGTCTTTGTATTTGAGGTGTGTTTCTTACAAGCAACAGAAAGATGGGTCCTGCTTTCGTATCCATTCTGTAAGCCTGTGTCTTTTTATAGGTGCATTAAGTCCATTGATATTAAGAGATATTAATGACCAGTGATTGTTCATTCCTGTTATTTTTTGGTGGTAGTGTGTCTGTACTTCTTATCTTTGGGGTTTACTGCTGTGGTGTTATCTATTGCCTGTGTTTTCAAGGGTGTATCTGACTTCCTTGGGCTAGAATTTTCCTTCTAGTGCTTTCTGTAGGGCTGGGTTTGTGGATAAGTATTTTTTAAATCTGGCTTTGTCTTGGAATGTCTTGTTCACTCCGTCTATGATGATTGAAAGTTTTGCTGGGTATATTAGTCTAGGCTGGCATCCATGGTCTCTTAGTGTCTGCATTACATCTGTCCATGTTCTTCTGGCTTTCAAAGTCTCCATTGAGAAATCGGGTGTTATTCTGATGGGTTTGCCTTTATAGGTCACTTGGCCTTTTTCCTTTGCTGCTTTTAATATTCTTTCTTTATTCTGTATGTTTAGTTGTTTAATTATTATGTGGCAAGGGGACTTTTTTTGGGGGTCTAGTCTGTTTGGTGTTCTATAGGCTTCTTGTATCTTTATTGGCATTTCCTTCTTTAAGTAGGGAAAGTTTTCTTCTATGATCTTGTTGAATATATTTTCTGCACCTTTAAATTGGTATTCTTCTCCTTCTTCTATCCCTATTATTCGCAGGTTTGGTCTTTTCATGGTGTCCCAGATTTCTTGGACATTTTGGGTCATGACTTTGTTGGCTTTAGTGTTTTCTTTGACTGATGAATCTATTTCTTCTATCGTATCTTCAACACCAGAGATCCTCTCTTCCATCTCTTGCATTCTGTTGGTCATACTTGCATCTGAAGTTCCTGATCGTTTACTTAGATTTTCTATTTCCAGCATTCCCTCTGTTTGTGTCTTCGTCATTTTTTCTATTTCCCTTTGCAGGTCTTGGACCTGTATCAATGCTTTTTCATGGCTTTCTTTCAGTGCTTTATTGTTTTCTTCCAGGACTTTATTGTTTTCTTCTACTTTAATTGTCCTTTCCTCTAGGTTTTTACAGCGTTCTTGCCATTTTTTGTCTGTTCCTCTATATAAGCCTCTACCTTCTTCATGATGTTATTCATAAGGCTGTTTTCTTCTGCTTCTTCTAATTTTTGATGATCAGCTCTAGTTGTTGGAGGAGGGCTAGGTTCTGGTGATGCTGTATTGCTCTTCATTTTGTTGTATGTACTTCTGCCTTGACGTCTGCCCATCTCCTTGTGTTCGATCTTGGTCTTATCAGCACACTTGGTGCAGAAAGAGCTGACAGATTCAGGAAGTCTCTCTCTCTTGTCCAGATGGGACTCTTTTGTCCAAATGGGAAGTCCGAGGCAGGTTGAGAACTGTTGTCCAGATGGGAAGGCCGAAGCAGGATGGGAGCTATTATCCAGATGGGAAGTCTGAGGCAAGATGGCAGCTCTTTGTCCAGAAGGGAAGTCCGGGGCAGGATGGGAGCTGGGGGCTGGTCTCTAAGTCTCAGGAAGTGGCGGGGGTCTCTTTGTCCAGAAGGGAAGTCCGGGGCAGGATGGGAGCTGGAGGCCGGTCTCTAAGTCTCAGGAAGTGGGGGGGTCTCCAGGTATGATGTACTTGGGGGCAGGGCTTGGAGACTGCAGGGTCTGCAGGGGATCGTGGAGAATGGGGGCCTTCCCAGTAGGGGTGGGGGTAGAAGGGAGCCTGCCCACTGGCCAGAAGTTGGGGCCAAGGTGGGCAGGTCTTCCCAGGGGTGGCTGGTGCCCAGGGACGGGATCTAGGGTGAGGGCGGGCACTCACCTTTGTCCAGAAGGGAAGTCCGGGACAGGATGGGAGCTGGGGGCAGGTCTCTAAGTCTCAGGAAGTGGCGGGGGTCTCAGGGTATGATGGACTTGGGGGCAGGGCTTGGAGACTGCAAGGGATCTTTGTCCAGAAGGGAAGTCCGGGGCAGGATGGGAGCTGGGGACAGGTCTCTAAGTCTCAGGAAGCGGCGGGGGTCTCAGGGTATGATGGACTTGGGGCTAATTTTACTTATGATTGCATCATATTATGCATACGCTTATGTAGTTGCTCTTTGTGTGTTATTAATAGAAAACCTAATAATCCACTATAGTCATTCTTTATTTCGTATAACATACAATAACAGCTATTTAACTCAATGTGTTGATAGCACAACAGATAGTACTATAATTGTGTATCAACAATCTCCTTTTATTTTTTGATCCCAATAAAATTACAAATATAGGGGTATTGCAAAAATTTCAATACAGTACTTGGTAAGTTTCTATGAGAGAAAATATTCTTAAAAATTCACTAGGTTACTATTAGCTGTAAAATTTACTTTAGTAGGCATTGTTTCAGCTTCCACAGTTGGAGTCTTAGCATTAAAACAAAATGTGCAAATACCTCAATTTACAAACAAACTAGTTAAAATGTTTATAAATTAGAAAAAGTTCAAGAGAAGATTGATATTAATTCCATAGAATGATTAAATGGAGGAAGACAATCTATAAATGTAAACAGTATAAAATTTCTCCCACTTCCAGTGCTCTTGAAATGTAAGTAAATATAAAGACAATTATTTGGAATATCCCTCTTTTATAGAAATTGTCATGCTTTGAATAATGACCCAATGGTATAGAATGATATGTTTACTGGAATTTGTTTTAAAATATTCTATATATATTGTTCAATAAACTATACACTATGAGTTGCAGGCTCTCTGGGGCTTTCTAATGAAATGTCTCAAACAAAGCAAAATTATATTCAAATACATTGTGAATGTGTGTGTGTGTGTGTGTGTGTCTGTGTGCATGTTACTGAGAAATGTCTTAGTATTATATTCACCATGTAGACAAAAGTGGCTTGAATTCTAGGAGATGTGCGTGGCTCTGCTACCATAATTGGCTATATTCATTTCTGAGAATGATTTGACAGGGACCAGTGGCTGATATCAAAAATGACTTTAAGAGATATTGTTCTGAACCTGAAGACCTCTGTAGAGGTTAACCTCCAGCATTTCAGTGCATTTTGTAAAAGAATTGCCAGATGAGTCAATGGTAATAAGAGTTAGAATTTTATTTCGAGGCAGTGTTTCTCTATGTAACTCTGGCTGTCCTGGAACTCAGAACATAGATGAGATTGGCCCCAAATTCTGAGAACTCTGCCTGCCACTGCTGCCCAAGTATAGGGAATAAAATGTGTGTGTCACATTGTTCAATTGTAGTTTTATTATTTATTTACTCATGTCTATTTGTATGCATGTGCTCATTTATGTGTGGATAGGTGTACATGTGTGTCATGTTTTGGGTGTAAATATCAAAGAACAATTTTTGATGTTGTTCCTTTGCCTTCAGCATGTTTGAAATAGGGCCTCTAGTCTGCTGTCCCATGTAAATAGACTTCCAGGATTTCCCATGTTTGCCTTTTATCTTTCCTTAAAAGCATTGAATTATACACATGCACTGTTCCAACTGTCTTTATAATGCAGAAATACAGGGATAGTTGCAAGGTGAGTACTTTATCTGTTAAACCATTTTCACAGCCCTCAAGTTTATTAAGTAGAGATTTTTGGGAGGAGTCTGTTTTGAGACACAGTCTCACTTTCTAAGTCTCTCTGGCCAGGAACTCACTATGTAGTAGCTAGGCTAGGCCTGGAATTTGAAGTGATCTGCATGCCTCTGCCTCACATGACCACACCTGGATAAAAAGTGATTTTTATCATGGATTTAGCATGGATTTTAATAAGAAAGTACTTTGGGAAAGCATGGTCTTGTAAGAGCACACTTAAGAATTGATTCAAAGCCATGTTACAGTTTTGGTGACTTTGTAAGTTCCATTTCCATGGGTTCTTAGGGAATCTCTCTCTCTCTCTCTCTCTCTCTCTCTCTCTCTCTCTCTCTCTCTCTCTCTCTCTCTGTGTGTGTGTGTGTGTGTGTGTGTGTGTGTGTGTCTTCTCTGTGTCTCTTTGTCTCTCTCTCTCTCCTTCTCTTAGGTAACAAGATCATAGGTTCCTGAGGAGGCTTGGGTGGGATTCTGATTTAATAAGTTAAAAGAATGGGTCTGAAGAGTTCTGTACTGTGCCTTACTGTACAAGAAATTCATAATTCTGCTCTGGCAATCTTCAGAAAATTGTTGTTTACATCTGGGAAAGGAGTAAGTCCATAGACAAAATATTTTATATAGTTTGACCTCAAACATGGCTCTTTGGTATTTGAGATATCACTGAAAAAGGAAGATTTTCTGTCTTCACAGCAAATTTTATTAATTTTGTGTGATGGCTAATATTGATTTACAACTTGATAAGATCTAGAATCAGCCAAGTGACACTCCTCCAGATATACCTGTGAGGGCTTTTCTAGATCATATTATCTGGGGAGTACTTATGAGAGATTAGCTTGTATATTAAGTCCATTGAGATGAGAACATTCTTCTCCTTTTCAGAAGTGATAACACTGTTCCATTCCATGGTCTTAGTACTGGATTATGTAATAAGGACCAATGTTTATCATTCTCTGTCTTCTGCCTGTGGATACAGTGTGATCAGGGTAATAGTAGACTCAACATAGAGTAGATTGAAGGAATAGAAACTGCCCTTGATTGCTATCTGGGTAAAGCCCAGACTGTTTGGGAATTTACTGAGATTCTTCTTCCTTGGTGTCTTGACTGCCAATCCATGATTGAAGGGTTCATGAAGATCTGATGATCCTATAACAGATTTGAGACACTTGCAGAGAGGACCTCAGGGGACACTGCTTACAGTAGACACCTGAAGGTATGGTAGATTCTAGAACCATAGGATAACCAAGGACAGCTCTAGGTCTGGAATAGAACTGACATGGTAAGAAAGCTTTGTGTGCTAGGGATGGCAAAGCCTGAAATATGGAGATTCCCTCATCCATGAGAGGCTAGAATATCATTAAGTGTCTCAGAATTTGCACAGTGTAATACAGGAATCTGTTCAAAAAGAAAGAACAGGAGCATGGCTTCCTGTTTTGGTTCCCTTAAATGTGATTGATTATTTGCTATGATCCTGTTCTTCCCTTTTTGAAAACAGTAGGCTGTTATTCATTTTTTTCAAAGAATATATATTTAGGAGACTGTAGACTCTTTAAATGTTGGAATTTCTAAAGACTATTGGATTTAAATGTTTGACATTATGATTAACATAAGACTTTGGTAACCATGAATGAAACTTCTTGTTTGATAGGGATGTACTATAAAATTATGAGTCAAATGCGTAGTTTCCCCCAAAGTTACTTTGAGTCAGGTTATTTTATCAGTTCAATAGAAATGAGACTACTCCACTGCCCTGCTTGCTGCTCAAAATAAAGAGAACCTGGATATCAATTCACAGACATCTACAAGGCTTCCTACTGAAACATACTTTTAATAGTGATCTCCAACATACAAGTTTGAGTCCTCTTCTGTGTCACTAAAGTATAATTCTTTACTGCTCTCTATTACATCATCAGCCCTGCAAACATATACATAAAAGCAACAAAAAGACGTAGCAGGCTGTCTTTATGTATTTCAGCATACTTAGTCATATGTTCTTTACAAGGAAAAAGTTGGAAGGGAAGTATTTGAAAAGGGATGGAGTGATGAGAAAAAGGGGGAAAGTGGTGTAATATCTCTTAAACAAAATGTATAAAAATAAATTTTAAATAAAGAGTAGGACTAGAGATATGGCTTATCAATTAACAGCACTGGGTGTTGTTACAGAGGACCCAGATTCCATTTCTAGAACCCACATGGTAGCTAGCCATTTGCTGTAACTCCAGTCCCAGCCATCTCTTGCCTTCTTCTGACTTCTGTAGGAACTGTGCACAGACACATGCAGGTAAAACTCCAATATAACTAAAGTTAAAAACAGGTTAAAAAAAGAAAACGAAAAAGAATGGAATTATCTACATTGATGTCACAGCCCTGAGGCAGACAGCAGCCACGGATAGTCAAAATGAACTCCTTTTTCTCCTGCATGGAAGGAGCTGTGGCCTTCTTTTGAGCCAGCCTGCACAGAGGCAAAAGCAGCTTTGTTCTGAGCTGAAAGTAGCTTAGCAGAGCCATTGAACAGCAGTGACCACAGTGCTGACAGGTGATTTTTCCTTGATGTTTTCTGTATTTGTGTTCTCTGTCCTTTGTTTTTGTGAGAATTGTGGCATTCATACATCTATCTTTTACATGAAACATCATGATTGACAGGTATCAAAAGCTCCAAAGTAATTTATTTTCATAGTACATTGGATTTCCAGTTAACATCTTGAAGTATATGATGAACGTGCCACATGCATTTCTTTCCATCATTTTGATAATTTATATATGATCCTGCATGACTTTGAGATGAGAAGGTCCCTAAATGTCTCTGCCTTTGCATTGTGATCATGTTCAGAAATGGATTTGTTAGCTGAGCATTCTTAGGGAGAGGGAGAACTCTACATGAACATGTCCAGACTCCCTAAGCAAAATCCACATTCCTCTTTTGTTTAGGAAAACATTGGTGTGGAAATAACTCCCACACTCTCCTTGCCTCTTTCAGGCAAGAAATTTTTCTTTCTTCTTCTATCTTGGCTATTGTGATAGCTATTCTGGTAGTCATACTGACTACCTCTGGACTTAACTAATACACAAAGAATTGAGTATACCTAGGAGGAATTTTACTTAACTGAAGTTTTGAAATGGGAAAATACTTAATGAATCTGGATCTTTTGAATTAATAAGATCCACCTTTAATCTGGGTCAGCCCTTCTGATGGCATCCTTCATATATAAAGGATATTGAAGAAGGAATCTCTTTCTCTTTGACTGATTGTCCTGGCTGTGTCTGGGAAGGTCATTCCTTTACTCTCTTTAGAGCCCAGGTCTTAGGAATTCTGGTATATCTGAGACATCCAGTCTCATGGAATGAAAGTTGAATTCTTCAACTTTCCATTGGTAGAGAGCCAGTGTTAGACTAGCTGGACCACAGCATGTGACATATTCTAATAAATCCACTTTCTAAATACACACAGAGATTTATTCTATTAGTTCTGTTCAAGCATAGAACCTTGACTAATACTGCTGTGTTTTTTTAAAGTTGCCCGCTGAGTAAGATGTGCTAGCTAACAGTAGTGCTCATAAAAGCATTCTTCTTTGCTCCATTTCTAGGTATTCAACTTATTGTGGAGACTTCACTTTTTATTATTGTTAAATCATTAAGAGATTGAAATGGATTTCAGGGGAAAACTCATAAAGGAATGGAGCCATTATTTAACCATTTGATGGGAGAAAGACCTGTTGTCTGGTTTGTGATCTGGTTCCTGCTTTTCTGTCCTGGTTATCTGAAGTCCCTGGGACAGCCAGATAAAAAGTACCTTCAGTTCACTTGACCTTAGCATGAAGCCACAGAACAAACATCTCTGTTTTTGTCCTAAAATCTCTCTTAATTGTTAATATTTGGGACACTCTTTCACCTGGGGAAGAGGGGAATCATTTTATCCACATTGTGTAATGGACTGTGCAACCTAGCCACATTGTGTCCAGGAAGAAGAATGGGAAGTGCCTATGGAGTGCAGGATAGCAGGGTCTGCTATTTGAGCCAAGGCAAGTGCTATTGAAATCCTTATCTCTGTAGAATTGGAAAAGTCAGGGTCTTAAGTGGAAGGCAGGGCCAGGTACCACTGTGCTGTGTCTTTAAGCACAGTGTAAACCAAAGGGAAGTTCTCTTGTCACTCAGGTCTCACTAGCCAATCAGGGCCTCCAGTTTGTACCTCCAGTGGTACAGGGGCTCAATGGGGCCAGGAAGAAGGCTTAGCTTTGTAGCAGAGTGGGCTTCAGTGTTTTTGTGTGCTGTGCTGTGAGTTCTGCTGCATAAAACTGAGTGGGGAGCAAGGGCGATCTGGGATTCCACAACATGGTGAGCAAGGGGCTGATGTCCTAGATGGGGAGCAGTGGATGATGAGCCTCTGGAGCAGAGGTTGTTGTGTTCTCTGGGGTTGGGTGGGAGCCTATAGCAAGATTTGATGTCTTGTGAGCTCCCATGTGGTCCTTGAAACACCCTGGACACAGGTTCCTGCCTCTGAATAACTTCCCTTCATGAGCTGCCTCTGTCCATAGCATAGGGAACAGGGAGCTGTGTATTGGAACTGTTATGCCCAAGTTGCAGAATTTCCCAGAGACCCCCCAAGGAGATGGAATCCATATGCAAAAGCAAAGCGCCTTTATTCAGTCTAGCGTTTGGACCTTCCATTCTTCCAACACAACTTTGAGATCTCAGAGCCCCAAGCCTGGTCTGGTCGGGGTAGGGTTTTTATCATAGCACAAGTTGTGGTGAAGTGATTTCTAAGGTTCAGGAAACTTAATAGGCTGACATTTGTCTAGGGGTTCTTGGTAAAAGGGGATAAGAGTACGCTGGGCTAAGGGACATCTGGTGAGATCTATAAGGGTTGGATTGTATTTCCTTTGGAATGTTAGGTATTCTCCCCCATGCTGATTGGCCCATTCCTGGGTGGTGCCAATTTATGGCTTTTTCAGGGAATGGGTGTTGCCTGCCAGTAATCCAAAACATTAGGCCTACTTTCCAGCTGTTTCTATTGAGCCTGTCATGGCAGCAGTGTAGCCAAGCTGCCCTGGGCCTGACAGAAACATGTTTGTAGTCTAGATCAGCATGCTTCTGGTACATCCATGGAGGCAGGTTGCCTAATTTGGAAAGGCCTAGTTTTATAGTATCTTCTAGATGTTTTTCACTTTCCATTTAACATTTGGATGAAAGATCCATTTGTATTTAATTTTGTGGATGTTGTAAATGGTATCTCTTATTCTGGGTAGCACTCTACTTCCTGTGATGTAGAAGAATAGAATTGTGTGTGATATAAAGGATTTGCCAATGCTTAGGAGACAGTAAGTCACAGAAAGTAGAATTTAGCTAAAGGATGGCTGCCTCTAAAATACCCCAAGAAAAATGTATGCTAATGAGGTCTGTTAGAGACTCAGATGCTATTTGTTCTCCCAGACTGTCCAGACATACGGCTCCAAATCACTGCAAAGGAGACACTCCTGATTTTCAACCATCCTGTAGGCCCATCACCATATCAATGAACAGGCCTCTGACAAGCTGCTAAAGGGGACATTACAGGATCACAACCAACATTCTTGTCACAACCAACATTCTTTGCCAGTGTGCCATAAAGTTTGAGAAAAGCATAGGACTGATTGTGAGACCAAAGCTCCTCCATTTTTAAAATAAGGCCTAAATGTTCTTCATTTTAGGTATAGGCCTTGAGTTACTAAAACAGGCCTTAGTTACTGGAACCAGTCAACCCTGATTCCAGGAATTAGAAAGTGCAAAATACAGAGTATCCCAACCCTAGTCTCCATGGTGATTGCTTAACTACAGAAATGTCCCCACCTGAGGGCAGCCAATGAGGAATGGTGACAGGCATCCACCCCCTTAGATGTAAGATAAAGATAAGGTTTCTATAAAGTCCCTAGAAGTGAGGCAATTAGAATTGTACCCGTCCTAGTACCACTAACTGATGTAACCTTTTGGTTTTTGCCTTTAAAAGTTATGCACAATTCAGGCTGGGCACCTCCTCCAGCCTCCAATGTGTTGGATGGCTTGACTGGGTGCCTAGGCTTGAATTCCTCCTGAATAAAACCTTGCTTTTGCATTCTGGTAAGCTTGTCTTTGGTGGTCTCTCTTGGGGTTGCAATCTGGGCACAACACTGATAGACGGCAAGGTGACAACAATTTGAAAAGGAAAACACTGTTGTATTGAGGGCTGTCCAAATTCAACAAGACTTTCCCTCTATGCCCTCACACATGGAGAGGGAATGAGCTTGGCAGAGCCAGAAATGGCCTGGGACCTAGGCATTTGGTGCTGTCCATAAGGATCTGATGTTTTGAGAATAAAAAAGAGCTCTTTCTCTAAAACCAGAAATATGTTTGTGAGATGGTAATAGTCTGGGCAGAGAGCTTTTGTGCAGGGGTTGTTTTAGCCAGTTCTTCCTACCACATGGGCCTATGGTTATCAGTTCCAATGTCACTGTGGGCTTAGTAATGTTCTTGAGAAACCCTGTGTTCCCCTTATGCAGCATTATTTGATAAGCTTCCTCCTGAATTTGTCTATTGTATGATTGTTTCTGCTGACTTCATAGATATCTCCCTTTTATTTCCATTTTCCCCCTGGAAGTAGTAAAGAAGATGCTATTCTTCTTAAGAAGCTTACTTACTATGAGACATATCTTGTACAAGACCTCCCCAACCCAGCTTTTATCTTTTCTACCTTATACTTTTCCTATCTTTCTCATCCTCTGACACCTCCATCTCAGGATCCTGTCATTGAAGAAGGCTCTGCTGTTTCAGGTCTGGTGTAGTTAAGACATAATTCTGGGAATATCTTTATTCCATGAGTCTCCTGTCTGACAAAGTGGCTAGACTTGCAGTCTTCTGTCCCTATTTAAATTGTTCAAAGTATAACTTGGAGCCCGAACCTAAAGACACAAGGATGACAGCATATGTCAAATGCAAAATCCCTTCTACTCTGGCCCCTCTTTGAGTATTAACCATTGATGGATGCATGCTATCATTAAAGAGATTTTTCTTTATTTTTCTTTATTAATCTCTTAAGTATGAAGAGTGATTTCTCCCTGGGAGCACATATTAATTCTAGAAGAGCTGCACTTCCAGCCTTTTAGAAAAATGTTTCTCAGACAATCTTTCTTTTGTTGTGACTTTGGACCTAGTCTGTCATGGGCAGTGACCTTGCTGTCCTCTATATCACACCCCCAAATTAAATGATTGTACCACCTCAGAGTTTCAAAATTATCCATTTCAGCCATGCAATTGAATACCCATTACAGTAAAAGGTAAAGGATTTGCACATGGAGCGTAGTTTCTATCCTTAGACCAGAAAAGGAATATTTTATTGTGTACACTGAGGGGGGAAACAGGGTAGGCAATCAACTGCTGGATTCACCATTATGCAAAAGGACCTGATTGTAGCAAGGGGAGTAATTTTGTAATTTTCAGCCATGTACTAATTAATGTCTTGTGAATAAAGACAAACAAGATTGGTTGGTGTAGAATTTGGGAAGTTAAAATGAGAACCCATTTAGGTCTGTTTAATAATTTATTAAGGGGTAAAATGGAAACACAGACTCACAAATACAGAACAAGGGAGGCACCACTGTTGACATAACTGCCACTGTCCTGTTGTTCTCCTGAGGGCAATGGGGACCAACTGCAAAGCTTGCTCCTGCTCTGACCACCCATGAGAACAAGCACAAGACCCCTTCCTCAGTTTTATCTGGTCACATACCCAGAAGAAACCATGCCCACAGGGCTAGTCACCCTTAATATCATTGGCTAAATGAATGAACTCCCAGAGAGGAAGGTCAACTTGCACCAAAGGATATTAAATTTTCAATTAGGCAGCTTTGCTAAGCAGATATGTTTAATCATGCTTGACACAGTTACGTCAGCTCAGAGGTTTGAGAAAAATGCCTTTGCCTGTAACTCTGTGTGTCAGGTTACAGATCTCCACAGCCAAAAAGTGCATGTGGGCAAAATCAATCTTTCTCTTATTAATGAAATTCCTTCTACTAGAGAAAGTCCTACTCTTTTTCAAAGTAAATATAGCTAAGCTTTTTATCTTAAAACACATTATTTTTTATAATTTTATAATGTCACTTGTCAACTCAGTGAAAAGGAAACAAGGACCAGTTAATGAGTGTCTGCCAGTCTCTCTGGCTTTTTGGGGTACATACAAATGAAGAGTGACCTGTGCAAGAATTGAGTTCATAGCTGGGTGGTGGTGGTGCATGCCTTTAATCCCAGTACTCAGGAGGCAAAAACAGGTGGATCTCTGTGAGTCTGAGCTACAGAGTGAGTTCCAGAATAGCCAGGACTGTTTCACAGAGATACCATGTTTTGGAAAAAAATAGAATTGAGTTCACTGACCAACTCTGAAGCTGATGTAGTAGTGACAGTGCAGAAAGGGAGGGCAGGATGGAAGATGAGAGCTTTCCAGCTACAACAGTATTTGAGATTAGTAATTTGGATTCATGTAATCAATTTTAGATGATCCATAACTATCTTGACTGGCCATTATTTGGGATCCATAGACCAGAGCATTCAATAATCTGGATAAAGGACTGACCTTATCATGAAATCAAATTACTGTAGTTACATGAGTCAACCAATATAGAAGACCTGGGTACAATGGTGAGACCCTGCTTAACAGGACAGTTATTTTCCTTGTTTAAGATGTATAGCCTCAGAAAAAAAGATGTGAATAATCCTTGGTTTGCTGTCATACAAATCACTAGTCTCTGGAATACATGGCTCTAAATTCTCCTTCAACTTTTCAAAATAATTCCGTGAGATTATGAGTACATCATGCCCACAGCTTCTTTACTGCCTACAAGCCCTACTATTGACCACTCATTTTTTTTCTCATCATGGCTGTTTTTCTTTAACAACAATTACACATTAACAACAGTTACTGTTTGAATGTGTCCTGTGTTTGGCTGAAGGTCTTCCAAGCTATTAAGCAAATGGTTGGCTGCACTAGATGAACGATGTACACTGGAATTTGTACACAAAGGATTGTGTGCCTTAGAAGAGGAACAGGAAGTGCTCTGGGAGATTGGAAGAATTTCTACTAAAATTCAAGGTTTCCAGATCAGGTTCCTGTCTGCTCCGGGGTAGAGCTAAGAAGGCCTCTGCTGTTTGAGTCATTTGATCTGCGATCACCCAATGGAGAAGCTGCTACTGTCCTGACTCTCAGCTGGGTGGCCATAGCTAATGTGAGACCCTTGGAAGGCTTAGCAATTAGGAGTACCAGTAGGAGGTAGCTTGCAGTTTTTTTCCAGGATTCTCATCTGGTTCTGTTGTAGGGAGCTATGAAAAAGAACACAATCCATGCCATAGTGATTGAAGGGACCACTGACTCCAGACCAAGAGGAGCAGAGCAGTTCTTCTGAGCTGTCATAACTTCTGTCACTGGAATAGACCATGAGCCAGACTGCGGTTCTGTGGGTACAGGTGGTAACCTGGGCAATGACCCTTATTTGAGACTCCCTGACTGTGGATTCAGTGGGGATGGGGAGGCTGTGCTGCCATGTCTATGGGAGGCTGTGGCAGTTATAATATATGTGTCCAGTGTGCACACACAGGCATTGATTTTAGTGTGCAGTGTGAAGACAGATTGGGAAATTGAAGATCTGGTTTCGAGTTCTGAACTTTGTACTCCACTTTCAGATTTGTCTTACAAGTGTTGCAAATAGTTTAGAAACTGGTAGAAAAATGTATTGGGGATCATCCTTCTGCAATACACAATTATAATATTTTTAAATTTCTGATATCAGTCTCAACCTGATTCAGGGAATTTCAGTTTCAAGGGAGGGAAGATGTTGCTGATCTGCAGAGATATTTCAGTTTTGCATGTTTTGGGGCAGAAGGATAGGACAGATTACACAACATGTGTCATAATCCATATGGCAAAAGATAGACATTAAACTATTCTTCTACACTGTTTTATGATTAGGCATCCTTGGAGCTGGGTTTGCCTGAAACCACAAGGGGACATGAGATTTTGCAGAGCCATCGCATGAGGTTACCCCAATTTACCAAGAGAGCTCTAGAGTTTGGGGCCTCTCTGTTTGGAATAAATATCAGTATCTGGCATGTCAGAAACATGGCATTTTATTGGTCACTTTGAGTTAATTTTATGAGAGTTGTGAAGTCTGGGTTAATTTCCATAAACATGAAATTATAGGTAGCTGTGTAACATTGGTCAAAATCACACTTTTCTTGGCTGAGTTTTCTTTAGTCTTTTGATTAAAAGTTGACTATATTTTCCTGCTTTTTTTCTTGACTCTTCCTATATCCTTTATTCTTTCACAAATGTACATATTCTTGATTCTTATAGCTTTGTGGTAAATAGAAGTCACATGGCTTCAATGTGTGCATTACTTTTTCATAATCCTACTGAGCATTCTGAATGTTTCTTCTTTTCATGTGGCATTGAAATCAGTAATCCTTTTATAATTGTTGAGAATTTTCTTTGAATTGTATTCAATCATGCTGCAAATTTACCATATACAACATTTTAATAGTGATGCATCCTGTTCCCATGCATCATTTATTTACTTGTTTGTTTATTTGGGTTTTGTTGTTCTTGCTAATGTGTGGAAGACTTTTATTTTATTGGATAAAAAGTATTATGGGGCAGGATAGGTAGTGCAGCATGCATTTTTCTTGGATATGACCTGAGCTCATATCCCAGTATCCAAGTTGAAAGACTCTTAACCACCTGTAACTCCAGATCCAGCAGATCTGACACCATCTTTTCTTGTATGTCACCTTTACACACATTGAAAACATTGTCCCTCACACAAATATACACAAAATGTGGAGATAGACTTGTTGTCAAAAGTTCTTGTGACTCATAAAGCAGTTGGAGCAAGACAAGTTGCTTTAATTGTATAATACAAATCATACACTGTTGGTTTAAAAATCTGTTACATTGTATTTGGTTTGGAAAAGCTTTCATTTCCTCACTCTGATGGAGACTTACATTCCATCATCAGTTATAGGAAATGAAATGATGTGTAACTGGTTCTAATATCCTTTTCTTTATTATAAGAGAATGAAATCCTTTTAGTAATCAAAATTATTTTCTATGAAGTTAAAACATCAGAAGGCTTTAAGTGAATCTCTCCAATTTTGTTCTAATAGTTCTCCTCACCCAATCCATTTTCTATTATTGGCAAAGGAGAAAAACTGGGTACACAGGATGAGTGCTGACCAGTGAGTTTGTGAGGTTAAATTTTGATTAGAATCTTGTTCTTGTTTAAGGGACCAATATATATAGTTGTAGGTATGTCTTTTTGTCTTGTTTGGTCAGTGGTAACATCTACGTTGTTGATTTTATTATCATGTCAATTTATTGTTGTTTATCTGGAAAATGATGGAACTTCACCAGTTTTGTTTTTCAGAAATTTTGCTATATTACATTTAAAGTTTCTTGAGGTTTTGTTGGTTTCTGAAGTTTCTGTGGAGAGACAGTTTTAGTTTTCTCTTCTTGATCTCAGAGGCTCACTTCTCCTCATTTCTTGATATATCTGAGTTCTTCAGGTGTTGTTATCACCTTTTTTTGGTTTTTCTGCTTAAGTGATTGATATTGTTAATATATTGATTTTGTGTTTTTAAAACATTCTCATATATTATAGTCTCTGTGTTTGAATTAACTTCAGCTATCAACATGATGTAGCCTAGAGTCATCTTAGGGAACATCAATTGAGGCTATGCCTTGATAAGAATTGCTAGTTACTATATTTGTGAGAAACTGTATTGATTGATGATTGATGTGGGAACGCTTATCCACTGAGGTTGCAGTACATTAAAGAAAGTGGAATTGAGATGGATAAGAAAACTAGCTGAGCATAAGAGAGTGACCAAGCAAGAGAGAAAGCTAGCCAGCAAAGTTTCCCTGTAGTTTTTGCTTTTAATTCTTAGGTAGCTTATATCCTTAGCTCTCATAATTGTGAGTTGTGATCTGGCAATATCAGCCAAATAAACCTCTTCATTTCCTGACATGATTTCAGTTAGGAAATTTAATCACAGTAAGAAACAAGCAAGTTAGTATAAAATGGGTACACCAAAAGTTACTTTGTTGTTGGGTAGAACTTGGAAAGTTGTCTTTTGGAATCATGTTGAGGATATTAGGACTTTAGATAGCAAAAGCCATAGACAGCTGCACACAGAAATTTATCAACTCTTCTTGTGGGACTAGGAATGTGGGAGTGTTGAAAGTAATGCAGACAGTGGAGCTTGCAGTAGTAGGATTTCAGTGGGAAATAGACTCCATGAAAAAATCTAGCTAGAGGTAAGTTGTATGATATTTTGCCCCCAAATCATTCTGTTTTCTCCATTTCCTAAGAAATTGAATGAGGCAGTATTAAAAAGTAACTGGTGCATTTCTTAGATAAAGTATTGATTCTGTTGGGTGTTTATTACTGATGACTCATTCATGTCTACCGTGAAAAAGAAACAAGTGGTATAGAAACAAAGGAAAAGTAAGTTTTGTAAGAAAAAAACACCCTAGGTAGTTTCAAATGGCAGTCCTATAGTGAAGCAGAGGCAGAAAATTTCCAGAAGTTTAGAACCATTAGAAAGAAGGCCCTTCTCAGCATGTAAAGCCTAGGAAGGTATACTAAGGGTAAGTAAGACTCCATTCATCTAAGCCTTCGATTTATGAAAGGAATAGGCAACTTGATTCCTAATCCCAAGAAACAAGTTCATACAGAACATGTTGCAACTATGGTCCAATCATGATAGTGTTCATCACAACTTACAAGCCAAATATGGGGGGATAACCAATGTTGTACTGTTTCTGGAAAACTTATATGCAAAACTTATATGCAATGGATTCTTCCTCTGTGATTTCAGTTCAGCACTGTTGCACTCATCTACATTTGGTAGAGTCAGAAACCCAGTGTGTAGACAAATTTCCAAATGATCTTATTAAATAAAGAAAAATGGAGTCAGATATATGAGTTAAAGCCTTAGAAAGAAATAAAATATTACCACACCAGTGAGAAGGCTGTGAGAGTTCATTGTATGAAGTTGTGAAGATGAAGCCAGTGTTGCATTTTGAGATGCTAGGATGTTGAGATACCCAAGATGTGAGAAGTCTGCCATGGAGATCTGCATACAGGGAGTGGAAGTAGCAAAGGAGAGACGTGTATTAAAATTTTCAGGGCTCTTTGAGAATGAAGCTCCACCCATCTGAGACAGAGCTACATGATTTTTGTTTTTGCCCTGCTAAACTTTTAGTCTTGCCTCGTTCCAATCTTCCCTCACTATGTTCACATTTCTTTCTTTCGTTTTTTAAATGTAGTCTTTGCTCATTCAATATACTCTGACTGCAATTTCCTGTCCCTCCACTCCTTCCAGTCCTCACTACTGCCTCTGTCTCCTCCAGATCCACTTCTCCTCCTCCTCCATTTGCATTCAGAATAGAGCAGAAGTTCCAGGGATATCAACAAAATCCTGCATAACAGGTTACAATAAGACTAGGCAGAAACCCTCCAACCAAGACTGAACAAGGCAACCTAGTAGGAGGAAAAGGGTTCCAAGATCAGACAAAAGAGTCAGAGACACCCCCCACTCCACTGTTAGGAGTTTCACAAAAACATCAAGCTACACAGCCATAACATGTATGTAGAGACCCTGGTGCAGACACCTGCGGGCTCCATGATTGCCATTTCAGTCTCTGTGAACCCCTATGTGTAGCTAGAGTTTTCCTGCCCGGCCCACAGTCAGGACAAATCTCTGTCTACCGCCAGTCCCACAGCCACTCAGACCCAACCAAGTAAACACAGAGACTTACATTGCTTACAAACTGTATGGCTGTGGCAGGTTTCTTGCTAACTGTTCTTATACCTTAAATTAACCCATTTCTATAAATCTATACCTTGCCACGTGGCTTGTGGCTTGTGGCTTACCGGCATCTTCACATGCTGCTTGTCATGGCAGCGGCTGGCAGTCTCTCTCCCACTCAGCCTTTCACTTCCCAGAATTCTCCTCTCTCCTTGTCCCGCCTATACTTCCTGCCTGGCCACTGGCCAATCAGTGTTTTATTTATACAGAACGATATCCACAGCAATTCCCCTTTTCTTTTTTTTCAAAAAGGAAGGTTTTAACCTTAACATAGTAAAATTACATATAATTTGGGAATTTGGGCGTAGCTCCTCTTACTACTTCCTGCTGGAGGGGGGCGCTGTATCTTATGGGGACATAAAGAAAATTTTAGGATTATGGAGTAGTCCATGA
Source organism: Peromyscus nudipes (assembly GCA_902168325.1). Lineage (NCBI taxonomy): Eukaryota > Metazoa > Chordata > Mammalia > Rodentia > Cricetidae > Peromyscus > Peromyscus nudipes. Next base: position 38,282 of record CABHPH010130492.1, read on the forward strand.
GGCTGTATTGTCTGAGTCAGTTGCCTTCAAACCATTTTGGATGTTGGATCATCTGGGCCATGGTGTCATCAGAGACCTTTCAGGGGGTCTTGGCTGGTCAAACCTGATGTATCTTAATCTGGAACAAATCCATAGCCTCTGGTTTTCTGTGGAAACAAAAGCAAAGCCTCCTTTCCAAAGTAACATATTATTACATCCAAATTTTGAAGTCAAGGTACCTTTAAAATATCCATATTGGTTTAACTCAACAGCTTTTACAATCAAATGTTTTTATTCAGTTAAGAATATCAAAGAGAACATAATCCAGATTTTTTGTGTGATAACCATCTTTACGTGGCTTATTTTTTATATTACCTTGAACCTATTGCTTTAAACTTAAGCATTCTAAGACTGAAATGGCACTGTGGCTGCTGGCTCCGCCCACTTCAGCTTCCCAACATGGCAGTGGTACATTTTTTCCGCCAGCTCTGGGAATCATCAACTCTCAGAAATAGTGGGTTTATGCTTATATTAAAGCAGTATGTAGCCCAGAAACCTCTTTATTTTTTTTGTACTAGCAAAGGCTAATCCACCACACAGCTTAATGTGTCACTTGCAGAGGCCTCATTCCCTCCATACTGCAGGTTGAGCATAAACACCAGGAACGCTCCAGTAGCTCAGACCCGCATGTTGTGGTGTCTAGCTGCCAGTAAGAGACATGAAGCAGGAATCTGGTTTTGGCTCTGTTTGGAATTGCTTATTAAATATTCTCAGGTTTAAGGTGGAAACTCGAGCCATTGGGCACCATTTGTAGAAGTAACCGTCTTATTAAATAAGAAACACAGAGCCAATGTAAAGATGAAAGCCCCAGAGGTCAGAGCTAAGAGCCTTACCCATCCTGCTTCAGCTATCCTCTTCAGCCAAGAGAGCTACTTCCTGTGTGTTTGTCTTTATAAAGACTTTCTGTTCTGCCTTCTCATTGGTTGCAAACCAAACACATGACCGCCTCATCACTGCTTGTCTGTACAGATCTCCAGGTCTTCTATGGTTGGTATTGAGATTAAAAGCATGTGTCTCCATGCTGGCTGTATCCTTGAACACACAGAGATCTACTTAGCTCTGCCTACCAAATGCTGGGATTAAAGATGTGCACCACCAACGCCCAGCTTTTGGCTCTAATACCACTGACCCCTAGGCAACTTTATTTATTAACATACAAATAAAATCACAATTCAGTACAAATAAAATATCACCTCAGACACTAGGTGACTGTTTTGAAATTCCCTCAGATTTCTACTGTTCTATGCAGACTTGGTAAGAGAATTAAGATATCAGATATTTTAAAGGAAACTATTTAAAAGAGAATTTGTTTTCCACATTAAAAAAATGGGTTTTATGTGTACATTGGAGGAAAATTGGGCTTTGTTTGAAATTTTAGGCAGTCGGACAATGGAACAACTATATGAGAAGATTAATGTTGATCAAATTATGCACTTTTTATTACTTTTTTATCCTCATTTTACTATTTAAAAAGATAGTCAATTTAAGTGCCAGGATAAAAGTTTTAGAAAAACTGTTAAAATGAATTATAGAGAAATTCAAATTCAGACAGAAGAAATTAACAATGAAGTTGTTTCAAGATTGGATCATAAGGTTACAGAAAGAAAGCCTTTTTCACACAATCACCCTTAATTTATCTGGTAACCGTACAGCAGTTACCTGATCAAGTAAATACACAAAATATTTGGGCTCCAAATGAAATGTTGGATTTATGAAGGTTTAAGGAGGCAATAGTATCTTATGGCATGCATTCCCCATATGTAAAGCAAATGTTAAACACCTGGTCAACTTATAATAGGATTATACCACAGGACTGGTGGGAGCTGGCACATGCTGTTCTGGAACCCGAACAGAGGCTCAAGTGGCAAATGTGGTTCAAAGAAGACGCTAAAAACATAAAAAAAACAATGGAGGGATAAAGGAATATAAGTCTTCCAGGATCAGCTTATTGGAGAAGGCCAATATGCTTCAGTACAAACACAATGTTTATAAGATGTCCAAACCCTAATTCTATGTCAAATGGCAGGCTTGAATGCATGGGACAGAGTTGAGGAACCAGGAAAAAACACTGAGTCATTTACAAAAGTTATAGAAGGCCCAAAAGAATCTTTCACAGATTTTTTACAAAGACTGGCTTCAGCAGTAAAGAGAATGGTCACCGATTCAGAAGCCAGTCAGATTATAATTGAATCTTTGGGCTTTGAGAATGCAAATGCAGCATGCAAAAGAATAATCAGGCTGTTAAAGGTAAGATCTGCACCCTTGGAAGATTGGATTAGAGACACGGTTAATGTTGAGTCTCATGACCAAGATGACATGTGGGTAGGAGAAGCAATTTCAAAAGGTTTGAGAAATGTTAGATGTTTTGGATGTGGAAAGAAAGGAAATTTGAAAAGGGACTGTAAACAGGTCATTCCTAGAAACAATGTTTCTTCAAGGAACAATGCCAACAGAATGGCCCTTCCTTCTGGAGTATGCAAAAGGTGTCGTAAGGGAAAAGGCTGGACCAACAAATGTAGATCAACAAGGGAGAGGCAAGGTAATCCTTTGCCTTGGTCTTCAGGAAACTCCCAGAGGGGCCTCATGCAGGCCCCCATAGCAAATCCAGTTCAAACCTTTCCTGCAGTTGTAGAGGAAACTCCTACTCAGAGCAATTAAATAACCAAATGCCTATCGGAATAAATCATGTTGCTCGGGATGATGAAACAGAGAGAATAGAAAATTCAGGAGAAAACATGAAGAAATTTTTTTGGCAAAATTCTATAAATGAACAGAGACCAAAATTAACAATAAAAATAAATGGTGTTTTGTTGTCTGGTCTGGTAGACACAGGTGTGGATGTTACCATAATTTCACCAGAATTTTGGCATCCAACTTGGCCTCTTCAGGAGGTTAACATTCAACTGTTAGGAATTGGGACATTATCTCAAGTACAACAGTGCAAGATGGCTCGAATGTATAGGCCCAGAAGGACAGAGAAGAAAATTAAAACCATATGTAGGTAACATAGCTATGAACCTGTGGGGTCGAGACCTGTTGCAACAATGGAATACTCAGATAAACATCCCTCCAACCTCAGAAACAAATCATAAACTAGCACATGTTTCGGAGAGAAATTTTAGAACATGTTAGTCTAATGAGCGGTCACCAGCCATCCATATTATACAAGAACCGGGCACAACAACTGATGATCTCCCAAAGACACCAACAGCTCTACCTTTAAAATGGTTAACAGACAAGCCTGTATGGGTTCAGCAATGGCCTTTAACAACAGAGAAACTACAGGCTTTAGAAGAGCTGGTAGAAGAGCAGTTAAATGCTCAGCATATTGAAGAATCAACCAGCCCTTGGAATTCTCCTGTATTTGTTATTAAAAAGAAATCTGGTAAATGGAGAATGGTAACAGATCTTAGAGCAATTAACAAAGTAATTCAGCCAATGGGCTCTCTACAATCTGGAATTCCTTTGCCTACTCTGTTACCAAAAGGGTGGCCTCTCATAGTTATTGATTTAAAAGACTGTTTCTTTTCAATACCCTTACAAGAAAAAGACAGAGAAAGATTTGCTTTCACAGTGCCTACTTATAACAATTCTCAACCGGTTAAAAGATTTCAATGGAGGATCCTCCCACAGGGAATGTTGAATAGCCCAACTCTGTGCCAATATTTTGTACAACAGCCATTGGAAGTGATATGTAAAAAATTTCCTAAATCTATAATTTATCATTATATGGATGATATTTTACTAGCAGACTCAAATGCAGATACCTTAGAAAGAATGTTTGAAGAAGTAAAATTTTGCCTTGCTGGGGATTACAAATTGCTCCTGAAAAGATACAAAGAGGAGATTCTATTAATTTTTTAGGATATAAAATAGAGCTACAAAAAATTAGACCCCAAAAGGTGCAAATTAGGAGAGATTGACTACAGACACTTAATGACTTTCAAAGACTTTTTGGAGACATTTCTCATCTAAGAACTATTGTTGGGGTAAAAAATGATGAACTAAATAATTTGTTCAAAACATTAGAAGGTGACAAGGACTTAAACAGTCCAAGAGAATTATCACCTGAAGCTGAGAAAGAATTGGCCTTGGTAGAAAAGAAAGTACATGAAGGGCACGTGGATCGTATTGATCTAAAGCTGGATTGCATTTTGGTTATTTTACCTTCTAGGCATTCTCCTCCAGAAATATTAATGCAGAGGGAAGATATTATATTGGAAGGAATATTTTTACCAAACAAACCGAATAAAAAATTAAAAACTCATGTGGAAAAAAATCTCTGACTTGATTTGGAAAGGAAAATTGAGACTTCGTCAATTAGTAGGAATAGACCCAGCAGAAATTGTCATACCTTTAACTAAGGAGGACATTGAAAAATTATGGACAGAAAGTGAACCTTCGCAAAGAGCTTGTAGTAATTTTTTGGGAGAAATTAACAGCAAATATCCCAAAAGAGATAGAATTGATCTTATAAAGAGAGCTGATTGGATCCTGACTCACATTGTACGGGAAAAACCCATATCTAGAGTTCATATATTTTATAAAGATGCCAACAAACATGGAAAGGCAGGTTACAAATCAGAAAATTTAAGTAAAGTGGTTCAAAGTCCTTATAATTCAGTTCAAAAATCAGAATTGTATGCTATTCTGTTGGTATTAATGGGTTTTTCAGAACCTCTCAACATAGTAACTGACTCTCAGTATGCTGAAAGAGTGGTATTACATATTGAGACTGCAGAATTTATCCCTGATGCTCCAGAATTAACTTCACTATTTATTCAATTACAAGATACAATCAGGAAAAGGAGTCATCCTTTATATATAACTCACATCCGATCCCATACTCATCTGCCAGGCCCTCTAGCACAAGACAATGATGAGATTGATAAATTATTGATAGGAAATGTGCTGGAGGCCTCAGAATTTCATAAAAAAACATCATGTCAATAGTAAAGGTTTAGAAAAGGATTTTTCCATAACCTGGCAACAAGCCAAAGAAATAGTAAAGAAATGTCCTACTTGTTCCTTCTACAATCAAATGCCATTACAAGCAGGATATAACCCAAAGGGTACTCAGAGGAATGAAATCTGGCAGATGGATGTGTTTCACTTTGCAGAATTTGGAAAATTGAAATATGTACACCATTCCATCGATACTTATTCAAGATTTCAATGGGCAACTGCCTTGAGTTCTGAAAAAGCTGATTCTGTAATCAATCATTTGCTAGAAGTTATGGCCATCATGGGTATACCTGCACAAATGAAAACTGACAGTGCTCCATCATACGTCTCTGTTAAAATGAAACAGTTTTTTGCTTATTGCAATATAAAGCATATTACAGGTATACCACATAATCCTACAGGTCAAACTTTTATAGAAAGATCAAACAGAACTCTAAAGGATCTGCTAAATAAACAGAAAGGGGTAACAAAACCCCCCAGAAATAGACTGCATAATGCTCTATTAACTTTGAATTTTCTCTATGGCAATGAGAAAGGAACAACAGCTGCAGAGAGACATTGGATAATAGAAAAAACTACAGAATTAAATCAGCCTATATACTGTAGATGTAACCAACCATCTTATAAATAAGAAACGCAGAACCAATGCAAAGAAGAAAGCCAAGAGGTCAGAACTAAAAGCTAAAACCTTACCCTTCCTCCTGCAGTGGTCCTACCTTTCCGAAGGAGCCGTTACTTCCTGTGTTAAAGTCTTTATATAGTCTCTGTTCTGCCTTCTCATTGGTTGTAAACCCAACCACAGGACTGCCTCATCACGGCCTGTTTGTATAGACCTCCAGGTGTTTTATGGTTGGTATTGAGATTAAAGGCATGTGTATCCAATGCTGGCTGTATCCCTGAACATACAGAGACTTACCTAGCTCTGTCTACCAAGTGCTGTGATCACAAGCGTACACCACCACTGCCCTGCTTTCCTATGGCTTGCTAATAGCTCTGACCCCCAGGCAACTTTATTTATTAACATACAATTAACATTTTGGTACAAAAGAAAAATATCAACATAATATACTTTAAGGATGTGCTGACCTCAGATTGGAAAGCAGGATAAGTGTTACGTTGTGGACGAGGTTTTGTTTTTGTTTCTACAGGAGAAGATAAGCTGTGGGTACCATCAAAATTGATAAAGGTTCGATTTGAACAAGGGAGACCCCTTAATTAGAGGAGGTGATAGTTCATCAACCAGCATGAACATCCAATTTAAACTAACTTATACCAGTAACACATGCCTTTTCATTTAATCAGATAATAACTTGCCAAAAAGGAACCTCCCCAAAATTAGTCTTGGGGAAAGGTTTTTGTTTTTGTCTTTTAGGAGAATGAAGGCTAAGGAATATGAAGAACACTGGACAAATGAGACAACTGAAGAAAAAGAACAAACCATCTATTCCAGGAAACAGAGTAAAACGGCCTATTGGTATATCATCTATAAAAAGTTGTATAAGTCATCCTAAATGTTTGTTTCTGCTCTTCTCTAAAGACATTTAACACTATTGGTCTTCTTGTAATCCCAGTTCAATTAAAATTTAAAGCTGACTTTGGAGTTGGAGAATGGCTCTCTCCTTCTTTAAACTCAAGCATGTTGTTAAAAGGAAAATGCAAACTCCCTGCATCATGCCAGAAGAAAAGAGCTATCTTCTGCTATGGGACAGGAGAAAAAACAAATTAATTAAGGGATTGTTCTATTACTAATCTCAACTCTTTGATTCTATTCTGATTCTTTAAACTTTTTTTAAAGTATGAATTTTATATCAAAATTTACAGGATTAATATATATATATATATAGAGAGAGAGATAGATGATAGATAGATAGATGATACATACATACATACATACATACATACATACATACATACATACATACATTTTAAACTTTGTTAAGATATGAATGGTCGATCCTGCCTTGGACTTCCCTTCTGGACAAAAGGTGAGTGCCAGCCCTCAGCCTAGATCCCATCCCTGGGCACCAGCCACTCAGGGGAAGACCTGCCTACCTTGGCCCCAGGTTCTGGACACCGGGCAGGCTCCCTTCTACCCCCACCCCAACTGGGAAGGCTCCCCTTCTCCAAGATCCCCTGCAGACCCTGCAATCTCCAAGCCCTGCCCCCAAGCCCATCATCCCCCAAGACCCCAGCCACTTCCTGAGATTTAGAGACTGGCCCCCAGCTCCCATCCTGCCCCGGACTTCCCTTCTGGACAAAAGGTGAGTGCCTGCCCTCAGCCTAGATCCCATCCCTGGGCACCAGGCACTCAGGGGAAGACCTGCCCACCTTGGCACCAGGTTCTGGCCACTGGGCAGGCTCCCTTCTACCCCCACCCCTACCGGGAAGGCTCCCCTTCTCTAAGATCCCCGGCAGACCCTGCAATCTCCAAGCCCTGCCCCCAAGCCCATCATCCCCTGAGACCCCAGCCACTTCTTGAGACTTAGAGACTGGCCCCCAGCTCCTATCCTGTACTGGTCTTCCTTTCTGGACAAGAGAATTCCCTTCTGGACAAGAGCTCCCATCCTGCCTCGGACTTCCCATCTGGACAAGAGCTCCCATCCTGCCTCGGACTTCCCATCTGGAAAAGAGCTCCCATCCGGCCTCGGACTTCCCATCTGGACAAGAGCTCCCATCCTGCCTCAGACTTCCCATTTGGACAAGAGAGTCCCATCAAGACAAGAGAGAGAGACTTCCCGAATCTGTCAGCTCTTTCTGGATCAAGTGCACGTATAAGACCAAGATCGAACCACAAGGAGATGGGCAGACGTCAAGGCAGAAGTACATACAACAAAATGAAGAACAATACAGCATCACCAGAACCTAGCCCTCCTCCAACATCTAGAGCTGATCATCAAAAATTGGAAGAAGCTGAAGAAAACAGCCTTATGAATAACATCATGAAGAAGGTAGAGGCTTATATACAGGAAAAGACAAACAGAAAATGGGAAGAATGCTATAAAAAACTAGAGGAAAGGACAAATAAAGTAGAAGAAAACAATAAAGCCCTGGAAGAAGACAATAAAGCCCTGAAAGAAAATCATGAAAAAGCAATGAAACAGGTCCAAGACCTGCAAAGGGAAATAGAAAAAAATGAAGAAGACACAAACAGAGGGAATGCTGGAAATAGAAAATCTGAGTAAACGAACGGGAACTTCAGATGCAAGTATGACCAACAGAATGCAAGAGATGGAAGAGAGGATCTCTGGTGTTGAAGATACGGTAGAAGAAATAGATTCATCAGTCAAAGAAAACACTAAAGCCAACAAAGTCATGACGAAAAATGTCCATTAATTTGGGACACCATGAAAAGACCAAACCTACAAATAATAGGGATAGAGGAAGGAGAAGAATACCAACTTAAAGGCACAGAAAGTATGTTCAACAAGATCATTGAAGAAAACTTTCCCAACTTAAAGAAGGAAATGCCTATGAAGATACAAGAAGCCTATAGAACACCAAACAGACTAGACCCCCCAAAAAAGTCCCTTTGCCACATAATAATTAAACAACTAAACATATAGAATAAAGAAAGAATATTAAGAGCAGCAAAGGAAAAATGCCAAGTGACCTATAAAGGCAAACCCATCAGAATAACACTCGATATCTCAATGGAGACTTTGAAAGCCAGAAGAACATGGACAGATGTAATACAGACACTAAGAGACCATGGATGCCAGCCTAGACTAATATACCCAGCAAAACGTTCAATCATCATAGATGGAGTGAACAAGACATTCCAAGACAAAGCCAGATTTAAACAATACTTATCCACAAACCCAGCCCTACAGAAAGCACTAGAAGGAAAATTCCAACCCAAGGAAGTCAGATACACCCTCAAAAACACAGGCAATAGGTAAAGCCACAGCAGTAAACCTCAAAGAAAAGAAGTACAGACACACTACCACCAAAAAATAACAGGAATGAACAATCATTGGTCATTAATATCCGTTAATATCAATGGACTTAATTCACCTATAAATAAAAAGACACAGGCGTACAGAATGGAAACGAAAGAAGGACACATCTTTCTGCTGCATACAAGAAACACACCTCAAATTCAAAAATAGACACTACCTAAGAATAAAAAGCTGGGAAAAGACTTTCCAATCAAACGGTCTTAAGAAACAAGCGGGTGTAGCCATCCTGATATCCAACAAAATAGACTTCAAACTAAAAATCAATCAAAAGAGATCAAGAAGGGCATTACATATTCATCACAGGAAAGATCCACCAAGAGAAAGTTTCAATTCTAAACATTTATTCCCCAAACACAAGGGCACCCACATATGTAAAAGAAACATTATTAAAGCTTAAACCACATATAAAACCCCACACATTAATAGTGGGCGACTTCAGCACCCCACTTTCACCAATGGACAGATCTCCCAAATCGAAACTTAACAGAGAAATAAAGGACTTAACTGGTGTCATGACTCAAATGGACTTAATTGATATCTATAGAACATTCCATCCTAAAAAAAAAGAATATACCTTCTTCTCAGCACCCCATGGAACCTTCTCTAAAATCAACCACATACTTGGCCACAAAGCAAATCCCAACAGATACAAAACAATTGGAATAACCTCCTGCGTTCTATCAGACCACCATGGTTTAAAGTTAGATTTCAACAACAACAAAAAGTACAGAAAACCTACAATCTCATGGAAACTGAATAATGCTCAACTGAATCACCAATGGGTTAGGGAAGAAATAAAGAAATTAAAGACTTCCTAGAGATCAACGAAAATAAGACACCACATACCCAAACCTATGGGACACTATGAAAGCAGTGCTAAGAGGGAAATTCATAGCACTAAATGCTCACATAAAGAAGTTGGAGAAATCTCACACTAGTGACTTAACTGCACACCTGAAAGCTCTAGAACAAGAAGAAGCAAAGTCTCCCAGGAAGAATAGACGCCAGGAAATCATCAAAGTGAGAGCTGAAATCAATAAAATAGAAACAAAGAGAACAATACAAAAAAATCAATGAAACAAAGAGTTGGTTCTTTGAGAAAATCAACAAGATAGACAAGCCCTTATCCAAACTAACCAAAAGACAGAGAGAGAGCATCCAGATTAACAAAATCAGAAATGAAAAGGGGGACATAACAACAGACATTGAGGAAATCCAGAGAATCATCAGGTCATACTTCAAAAGCCTCTATTCCACAAAACTGGAAAATCTAAAAGAAATGGATAATTTTCTGGATAGGTACCACATACCTAAGTTAAATCAAGACCAGATAAACTATTTAAATAGTCCAATAACACCTAAGGAAATAGAAACAGTCATTAAAAGTCTCCCAACCAAAAAAAGCCCAGGGCCAGATGGTTTCAGCGCAGAATTCTACCAGATCTTCAAAGAAGAGTTAATACCAATACTCTCTAAATTGTTCCACACAGTAGAAACAGAAGGAACATTACCAAACTCCTTCTATGAGGCTACAATTACCCTGATTCCTAAACCAAACAAGGATACAACAAAGAAAGAGAACTACAGACCGATCTCCCTCATGAACATTGATGCAAAAATACTCAATAAAATACTGGCAAACAGACTCCAAGAACACATCAAAACAATTATCCACCATGATCAAGTAGGCTTCATCCCAGGGATG
>CABHPH010130493.1:4818-15597 GCA_902168325.1 Peromyscus nudipes
AAAGGGATCGAGAGTTTAATGTCATCCTTAGCTACAAAGCAAGTTTGAGGTCAGCCTGAACTATGAGATCCTGTCTCAAATAAAATAAAATGTTTTTCATTCGTGGGCTCCCTTTCCCAGAATAGATGATTTAATAAATTTCTAGTGAAACAAACAATAATAAATAAAGACTATAAAGAAAGAAATAGAAATGAAACAAATAAAATATAAAATATATTTCTATCTATCTAAATTATTTTTATAATCATAGAAGTAGATAAATTAAGATATACCTGATAGCTCCCTTTTGACAACCCTAGAGATTGCTGGAGGGTAGTTTTGCTCTGACTAGCAAGATTTTACAGAGTCTGTCACTGTTGCCAGATAGTTCATTCAAGTTGAAATACACTTGGCCCTCTGAACCATCATTGTATTTGGAAAATGAGTCTTTTGTAAATATGTTGATTTAGTTAAGAACGCTGATAACAATCAGGCACGTTCATCATTATTCAAGTGGTCTTGAAGAGCCACGTAAGGATTAATTAGTGAACTCTTTAATGAAAAGACATTAGGCAAAATGATAAACTAAGGTGGGCTCTTGGATAGGTTGTATTTCATTTATTTATGGAAACAACATTTATTCCACCTTGGTCTTTTGGAATCCCAATGTACTCAACAATATCTGTGATACAATAGTGCATTTTCAAAGGCAGCATGCAAGTACAAGGACTGTACACCTGAATGTATTTGCTTTTTCTTGCCTTGGGTCTTGCTGTGTACCACTAAACAGATAAGAGTCTTAGTAACTAAGACTTTGATCCTGTAAAAGGTGTAAGGTAGTCAGTTGCTTAGGGTGGCTTTTTGGGAAACCTCCCTGGAGCAAGGATTTTAGGGGTGGAATTTTACCTACTAAATTCTCATTTGACAAGCTGAGCTAGTAGGTAAAGAGGGGGAAGAATTTGGTATAGAAGTCTGTGGTAAGTGGTCATGGTTTATTAGCACCCCAACTGTTTTGGCCTTTGAAGTATTTTAGGCTGTAATGTCCAATATAAAGATGTTCGCTTATGAATATATCACCACACTGCAGCAATATAATTACTGCCTAAAACATACATTCAAAAATTGATGTACAAATAAAAAGATAAACATATTAGCATCAATTACAGTTCAGTTTTCTTTCCTATCCTGGGAGTGTCTGTTGACCTCCTGGGACACATTGACTCTTGAGACCCTTGCTTATTCAGGAAGGTATTCTTGTCTTACCAACCAAGAGCCCCCTCCCGAGACACAAGACCTCTTAACAGGGTCATAGTGCTTTTCAGCTTCCTTCATAACCCAGCATGCTTTTCTTGTCACACTGCCTCTAGGAGGAAGAAGGCACAGAAGAAGACAGCAGCCGAGTGGAGCCAGTTGGACATGCTGACACTGGCTTGGAGAATATGCCCAACTTTTCCCTCGAGTAAGTTCCTATGGTTTGGCCTCAATCTGTACTGTGTATGTGTAGCATCCTTAATGCAGCAAGTGTTCTAGAAGCATATGGCATGCAGAATGTTTGTGCTTAGGTAAAAGCCATGCCTGCATTGCTTCATTTTCTCCAAGAACATCTTGCTTGGTGTGGAAGCTCATGTGTACCTGCCCTGGGTTTCATGCCTTGGCAAACACTACTAACTTAGATTAACATAGTATTTAATGGAAAATGTCGGTCATGTTAACAGCTCTGTATACACTGTAACTGTTTTCCGATGGCTTTATCTGTCTGTATGTTGATCATTTGTTCAAATTTGCTAAATTAAAAAATCATATTTATTTTATTCTTCATACTAGTTGGATAAAGTGTTCATTGGTCTTACACTCCCACACACATATGCGTGCACATTTTAGTTGAAGAAACAGGATCTGTGAGGATACTTGATGGGACAATGAATATCGTAGTGTAGGAGTGCAGAACGTGAGTTTAGCCTTTTCCTACTTCACAGCTCTAAAGCTGTGTTGGATATTAGCATGTTTCTAGTGGCGCCTGCTCTCAGTACCTCCCCCTGGTAGACAGGAGCAGGGAGGACGGTCATACTGATCTTTTCTTTGTGAAGAAAACAACGTATTTATAAACAGTTCAGTGTTCTCTTGGTCTTCTAAGCGAGGTGCTAAGAGCATTCATAGTGGGGTCGAGCAGGCTCAGATAGCATGGATTTACAGATAAGTGGCCAGCGTTTGTGATATTTCTGTTTTAGAGATGATTGGGGCACCATCATTTTTTTTTAGACAGAATGTTGAATAAAATAAAGCAATTCAAATTATGCCTTTCTTCATTGAAATATTAATGCTCAAATAGTATTGGTGATTTAAAAACAGGTTTTTATATAATGGAATGAAAAGTGATACACATAATGTTACTTAAGTAAACATTTTAGTTGCGTGGATAAATACATTTGTTTAGAGAAAGGTCTCACTGGATAGCCTAGGTTGGTGTCAAACTTATAGTAGTCCTCCTGCCTCAGCTTCCTGGATTCTGTGATTATAGGCATAAGCCATCACACCTGACTTTTATTTTAATTAGTATATGTAATTAAAATCTATGTTCATGATTCTGTTTTGATGTGTTGGCTATCCCTATCATTAATTGCATTTAGTCTCTAGATAAGTGGGATAGTCATAGTGCATATGTTGTCACCAATTACTTATATAAGAAATATGCTTGAAAATTTGGTATTTTGTATTATATAAAAACTGTGTAGTGATCTTTGTCAAATCCAGTGGTAGTCACTTATGACTTTCCAAATTGCTTAAAATAGTTATGTAATTGAAGTTTTTTCCCAATATTGATTGATATACATACAGCTTTCTAAAATTGTATTTATATGTTGAAAAATCTGCAGTGAAAGCAAAATCTCATAAGGAGTTTAAAAATTTACCTTTTCTATATTATAATTTTCATTAATCTGAAGGCAATACTAATAATAAAGATTCATGGATGTGGCTTCAATAATATCAGTTCCTGGCCATCACACGGAGTTCAGTTGCTCAGAGGTAACTCTGTGCTAGTTCATGGAATACATTTCATAATTTTAAAGATCAGCCACAAACAGGGGAAGTATTTGGCCTTCATGGGTACATTTGAGAGGATAAGCTTCACCAACCCCTTGCAGTTCTCTGCAGCTTAGGAAATGGTGACTGGATCATCACAGTGAGTCATAAGGACATTAGCAGTTTCCTCTGGACGGTCAGCCTGTAGGAACAAAAACTTTGACCTTTTTGGGCTATTTGGAGAATGGATGAATTACCATACCTAGGAGCACTTTGTAACTTGTCGTGTGCCGTGTGTCCACAGTGCCTGTATTTAGCTAGCCTTAGACTGCTCAAGTTAGATGTTTGGGTGCAGAGGGTTCATGAAGTCTAGATCTCCAAAGCATGAAGTCATATTGCTCAGGGGAGAATGGTCCGAGAGGGCCACTTCTGTGCCCTTTTTAATGCAGCTGTCTCTGATGATTGCTCCCTCCATGCCAACAGACTAGCATTCAGGTAGGTGTACCTCAGTGCTGCCTCCATCATCACGCCTGCGTTCTTGAGTGTGTACGCGTATGCCTGTCGCCTGGTGGGATTTTTCTTTGGTTCTCTTTTGTTGTGTGTTGTGTGTCTGTGTTTTGGCAGTTTTTGTTTTGTTTTGTTTCTGTTTTGGTTTGTTGACAGTCCATGTTCATGCTCCTCATTCATCATTGTCTCACAGTGATATGGTAAAGCTCGTACAAGTCCCCAACGATGGAGGGCCTCTGGGAATCCATGTAGTGCCTTTCAGTGCTCGAGGCGGCAGGTAATGTATCCTGGAGGTTTTTAATTGATCACAATGTCCACTGTTTTTTTGTGTGTTGACTTCGTATATGCATAATAGAAAAGTTTTCAATGGGGTCAGTGCTGTTTCCATTATACATACATGTCTACAGAATACACATAGCCTGATCAAGGTCGTTTCTGTGCACAGGAAGGATTCGTATGTTCAGATTATCTTAACCAACTCACCATTAACACATCCTACCACTTCCTGGACTCTGTGGCAAGCTGACAACTCTGCCTGCAATTACAAACCCCAGGAGAGTATAGCAATTATCTGGGGAAAAGAAACCATACAATAAAAATTACCTGGATATCTTAAGTGGAAATTTGTTTTAAGTTTGTATCTGTTAGCTCACTTCTGCAGTTAGGTAAGACACTGATGGTTTTTGAAAAATTCCTTAGAAAGTTGGGCAATCTGACTTTACTCTCCAAATGCTCACGACACCAAATGTTATGCTGTTATTTTCAACCTCATTACTGCAAAGAATATGATTCCTTAAAGTTTACAAATGTCAAATGAATTTTCTTCACTCTCCCCCGCAACCATGCAGTAAACATTGTTTTATATGCTTTATTATATTCCAATAGTGTTGGTTCATTTTTATATTAATGCTTGCTTGTTGGGCAGGTGCCTTGGCAAGATGGGGTGTTCCCCTCCACCCTGGGGCTTAGCCTTGAGCATATGTGACCTCTCCTCCTTTTGTTCACTTTGATTACCTGGGGAAACATGTTTTTACTTTGTTTTTGAACCCCTTAGTCTTTTTATTGTTTTTACTTTATTCTTTTAGGAACTATTTAGGCTTTCAGGGGGCAGTGGGGGAAATTGGCAAGTAGCCTTATTCCAGTGTCATAGAACTAAGGGACTAGGAGCGTACCCCAGTACCCAGGAACCCTGAACAGTGACAAGACGTTAGAAGAGAACCTGGAACATGGACAAGAAAACCACACTTGATAGTGTAGGCATATGACTAAGAACACAGAGCCACAGCTGAGAACCTACATCAGTTAGGAAAGCCTAGAACAGACATTGTGAATTGAGGCTAGAGAATGACAGTGAAATCCCAGACCAGTGACAGGGAACCAGCCACATGTGCTACAACTATTGCCCTGTGTGTTCTGGAAGGTGGAGTATTGTAGTTGTAATTGAATTAGCACATAGCCAAACATGGGCTGCACTAATCTAACTCTGAGCAATTGTACTGCTTTCCTATTAATTATGGTGACTGCTAGTACAAATTTATGTTGTTCCTTTGGTTAAAATACAGCTTCGTGGATTGACTTGAAGCTAAAAGTTGAATTTGTTAAAATTCTTTTGAAGTACCATGAATACAGCATTTTGTAGCTCAGTATAACATTCACCTTGAATTTTAGAGTGGTGTTTTATTCATTACATTTTTTTCTTTTTTCTCTTTCATTCTTACTTTAAACTCTGGAAAAAAACATTAAAATATCTTCAAAGAACTTTCAGTTAAATATTTTTTATCCAGTGTATCTTGACTTTATTTTCTTTTAAGGATATTTAGAATTATCTCAAAAGAAACTTGAAGTTAAAATGCATGGACCATAGCTTCCCAGTATTGCTGTATCTGAAACTTCTTGTGAGCTGTAATTCATCACAAATAAGATTATTGTGTATGTGCCAACTTTGAACCAGTATTTTTATTGCAAACGTGTTACTGTCTCTCTTGTATTACACATTTCCTACCTCACTGTGAAAGACGTTAGAATAAAATAAACAGATGACAAGCCTAAAGCAAAAGGAGAAAACAGAAATAAACCTGCCAGTAGGGTTTGCAATATTCAGAAAAAGATTGCAAAGCCTACCACAGTTGGTGGTTACCATGGTGTTGAGTTTGGATGCACAAAACCCATTCAAGTAAACAAACAAATTCTTCTGCAGAACTAGCCTCTCTAGAGCTGAGTCATTTTTAATTCCTTGTAATTTGACTCTTAATGAGGAAAATTGTGTACAGCATTCCTGTATAAAGAACAAAGACTTTGATCTAGGAAAAGCAGACTCATCCTAAATCCTTTCCGTCATCACCAATTTTCCCGTGACAACAGAATAGGAGGAGTACTTGGTTTTCATTCTCCTTGCTTGCTGGGTGTCTTAGTTAGGGTTTCTGTTGCTGCAATGAAACACTGTCTCATTGCTGTCTATCACCAAAGGAAGTCAGGACAGGAACTCAAGCAGAGCAGGAATCTGGAAGAAGGAGCTGATGCAGAGGCCATGGAGGGGTTGCTTACTGGCTTGCTCAGCCTGCATTTTTATAGAACCCACTAACTTCAGCCCAAGGAAGGGACTGTCCACAATGGGCTGGACCCTCCTGCATTGATCACTAATTAAGAAAATGTCTTATAGCTGGATCTCATTGGAGACATTTTCTTAGTTGAGGCTCCTTCCTCTCTGATGACTTTAGCTTGTGCCAAGTTGACATAAAACTAGCCAGCACACTGGATCTATAATCTTCTTCATGAAGTTGATGCTTCCAGCTCTTGAGTTGGGTGGACATTAACAGAGATAGACGTTGTTGCTTAGACACAGAGTCCTATCTTTAGGAGACTAGAGCCTCCAGAAACACTTGGGGATGGTCCTTTCTGTTCTGTCAGAAATCCTGAGGGGCGTCACCTAGTGATGAGGATGGTGAGTGCCAGGAAACAAAGATCAGCAGAAGACTATATTTCACCATCATAAACCGTGAGAGAAACTTTTCTATGGTAAGGAAAGTGAACACCAGAAAATAAGGTGAACAGGGATTTGCAGTACAGGTGTGATAGCTAGGAAATCACATCATTATATTATGTGATAACTCTTGCTGTAGTTACATGGTGGATGATCTGTGAGCTGGTAGAAAGGCATATTGGAATTTGGAAACTGGGGCTGGCTGGTGGTGGAGGATGATTTTAAATGTGATGGTAGCTCACAAAGAGAGCTGGAATCTCAGGCAGATTGAGCAAAGCAATAAAGCAGAAATGAATATGTGAGGTAGAATTCACGAGGAAACCACATGTCTTTCGTGGGAACATAGCCACACAAGTATGTCCATTGAAACCTTCAAGAATAGTTGGCATGGAAATTTCCCCTGTCTTGGGCTGTCTCACATCCAGAGTCATACCTAATTGAATACTTTTCCCAGAATATTTTTTATAGAAATGATAAGTAGATGTAATCTTTGCTTTCTTGTTTAGATTTTCAGAATGAGAATTATGCATAGAGAAGGGACATTCCTTGACTGCTTCAGGTGTCATATATAGTGAAGGAAAGCAGTAATTTAAACTTGGGAAGTTGAGTTGGAGAGAGCTTTCAGGCGCTTGGCCGTGGCAGCGTCATTTTTGACCTTGCTAGAGCTGCCCTTTGGAAGGCTGCTTTCTCTAGTAAGTTGAATGTTGCGCCTTCTTCCTTCATTGGCAGTATCCAGATGACTCATCTCCCAGCTCTTCTTTGGATGGCTGACTCTAGACTAGACACAGAGACAGTAGCAAAGTCCACAGGATTATCTTCTCTGTGATGCTGAGTCACTTAAGTCTCTTTGTAGACATTTCACAAAAATGGTGAGCTGATTCCACTCAGAATTCCTTCTCCAGTTTCATTACTTTGAAACACTTTCTCTTCACATCTGTCATTTCATTTCTCTCTCATATGACAAACAACTTTGCTTTTGGTTTTTTGAGACAGAGTTTCCCTGTGTAATAGCCCTGGCTGTCCTGGAACCAGACTGGTTTCGTTCGAACTCACAGGATCCCCCAGTTTCTGCCTCCAGAGTGCTGGGATTAAAGGTGTGTGCCACCACCACCTGGCTGACAAAGAACTTTATTTAAGTCACGAATGTAAACACATTCAAGACATTCATAACAAATTTCTATGAGAACATTTGGCGGAACTAGGGTATTTTGTATATTCTTTTTAACTTCTAAGAACTATCCAGAGCTATTAATTCAAAGCCCTTGGTAAATAAAATTGCAGGCCAACTGTTTTGGCAGAAGCAGGAGGATCTTAAATTCAAGGCCAGCCTGGGCTTTATGATAAGAACTGACAAGATTAAAAATAAAATAAAATAGTAATGATTTATTCTGACCGTAGCATTATTTGACAAATTTTCTGAGACTTTGCCATGATACAGAAATATGATTACAGTATAACCTTAGGCCAATACAAAACAAGATACAAAATCATTTACCAAACTATGGTCCAGAACTATAAAATTGTCAGCCTGTGTATTTCTTTGATGGACTTGAGAAACATGTATATTAAAAGATACGATCCTCATGCTTCAGGGATTGAAAAGAGTTGAGACTATTGACTTTTGGTTTCTGTGCAAGCTCCCAAGAAGCACGATGTGCTTAACCTGTTCTTTGAAGGAAATAAGATATCTGTCCTAGATATGTTATTCAGGACAGGCAGCAGTTCCCTGGGGACATTCCAAAGGAAGATGCTCATAGAAGAGTGCTTAGCTTGTTGGGAGATGAGAGTCAATCCCAGTGCGTCTGAAGATGATGCTGGAAAGGTTTACCTGGCTCTGAAGCCTGCCTCTTGTAGTCCATGTTCTGAATCTTTCCCAGTGTACACAAGTGTGCCTAGCACATGTCCATAGCATAGCACAGCCTGCTTCCAACAGTCTTTCTTCCTTTGTTACTAAATACTTTCTTTCTCACTACCTTTTCTTATGCAACTGGTAATTAGATGTTTGTCAATTTTATTTAAGGAGATTTCTTTTGTTATTATTTGTTATTATTTTTATTTATTTATTTAAGATGTAAGGCCTCACAGTGGTTTCTAAAGACAGAATCTCTCAGTCCCACTCCTAGAGTTATGGCCACCACAGATCAAACATACACCGTGGAAGCAGCTGTTCACATTGAGGTGTGAAAGCATTCGTTAATAAAATATAACCAGGAGCCAAAAACATAGCTCGTCAAGGAAAGTTGCCTCCTGCTAACCTGACCCCTGAGGCCCATTGCTGGGTCCCACATGTTGAAAAGAGAACTGACTCCACAGTGTTATCCTCTGACCTCCACAACCTCATTGTCACATGTGCATGTGTGTATACACACATAAATAAAATGCCATCGCAATTTTTTTCTGAAATAATTTCATGGAGAGATGATTTAGTGCTTAAGAGCACTTGCTCCTCGTGCAGAGACCAGCATTCTGTTCTTAGCACCCGTGACAGCTGTAACTCCAGCTCCAGGGAATCTGACCTCCTCCCGCAGGCAGAGCATGGTTTATGGCCTGCATGGAGCCTACCATTGTTAGGAGCTCTCCCAGGTACCTCGGTTGAACCTGGCTCTGTCCTTTTTATAGTTTTAGAAAAAAAAATGTGGTTTTGTAAATGGAGTAGAATAATGTTTCATTTCTGCTTTAATTGAATGAAACTTCCCATCTTTATCTGTCTTTTTGTCCAGTTCATGTGCTCTGAGGTTGTGCTGGGCATCCTGCCTAGGGCCTCACAGATGCTGGCAAGCCCTCTACCAGATTCTTTATAAGGATTCTTTTTTAAATTAAAGCTTTTTTATTGTAAACATATCTTTGTATATGGTATTATCTTACATAAAGTCATTTTCATACTTGTACTTTGAACACAATCTCCTCTCTACCAGGATTGTTATTTTACCTGAAATGCCTATAAACGTTCCTTCTGGGCTCTCCACTGTGGCCATGGTGATGGCCGTGGTTCTAAGTCATGTACAGTTGCTGCTTCCCACTTGTAACCCTTGGGGAGCTGACGGGGTCTTTTTGCCGGGAAACCCATTCATACCCTGCCTTCGCTCTTGTGTTTGTACCGTGTCAGCGTTTATTAAGATAAACTGTGATCATCCGCATGGAGCTGGATGGCAGTTGTGGGAGTGGAGATTATCAAAGCAAAACTCACACTAGCTCAGCCAATTTGAATGTCAATAAAACATTTGTTACTTATTTTCAGTTTTATCATTGGTTATAATTTATACTTAGAATTAAAATGTTAACATGTGCAACTGAGTTTGTTTGAATTAAGTGTATAATTAGGCTAATGAACCTTGTAAAAATGTAGTGGTGAATCCTTAATATAATCTGAGCAGTTAAATTTCTAATTATGCAACCAAAATCACACACAGAGATGCAGCATCCAGTAGCTCGCTTTCTGCGAGTCTCCCTCCTCCTGGCCCCAAGAGATAGTGTTCAGCAACTGTGAGGGAAGGCTTTAAAGAGAGAGAGAAATGTAGTTGTCTATTTTTGTTTTAAATACATTATTCAGAATTAAGATTTGTACCTAGTAGGCATAGGACTTCCCTTCTTCCCTCCCTCCCTCCCTCCTTCCCTCCCTCCTTCCCTCCCTCCCTCCTCTCTCCCTCCCTCCCTTCATCCCTTCCTTTCTCTAAAATAAGAAGGAAAATAAATCCTTGTAGTGAACAGTGGAAGAATAGTAGGTTTGAGAAATATTTCGATCTAACAAGAAAAGAAAATCGCATTTCTTTGGCAAGCCTCCGACTGATGTAAGATCTACCCGAAGTTCACATGGGAGCTGGAGGTGGAGCGGGCCCTATTTCCACATCATCCCACACTGCAGTCATTTCTTCCTAAATCTCCCCAGCTCCGTTCATAAAACACTAGGTCTTTTCTCAACCTTGTGGCTCAGTGCAGCCAGCGCGGGTGGCTCTGATTCAGGAACAATGCCCCCAAGAGCTAGCCCTCCTTTTCTCCCCCAGCTCCTTCTGATGGGTCATGGTTGCCCCTAAAGAACTCTGGCAGTAGCTCCCAAGAAGGAAAGTATACCCTGTACCTTGACAGTTCATAGGCCCTGCGGCCTTCTTAGCTCTCCTCATTCTCCAATGTAACAACATAGGTCTTTTTGTTTTAAATTTCTTCAGAAGAAGCTCTAGCTGATGAATTCAGTTTATGAGATCTATCTATCTATCTATATCTATCTCTGTCTATCTATCTATCATCTATCTATCTATCTATCTATCTATCTATCTATCTATCTATCTATCTATCTA
>CABHPH010130494.1:0-19456 GCA_902168325.1 Peromyscus nudipes
CACGCCACCCCCATGTGGACCCTTTTGATCTTGTGGGTCAGGTCTGGAAAAAGGGCATAGCTGTGTATGGAAGGCCAGTGTGTGTGTATGGCACTGGGAACAGAGTGAACCGCTCCTGTTGAAGAGTCTGCATCGCTGAAGCTGCTCATCTGTATGACTTGGGGACCCAGTTGAACGTGGGTTGAAAACTCCCTTCCCAGTGCCTGCAGACGCCAGCGCATGCAGACGCGCTCCAGTGAAAACAAGCCCATTGGCCCTCTTCTGTTTCAGTCAACATTTCAGCACACTGGTTGTTTGCTTTGTTGTAAATACTTTTATGTGTTCAGTCTCTTTCAGCCTCATCCTTAGGGTTCCCCCCCCCCCAGGCATAGAAGGACTCTTTGCTAAGCCTTTAGTGTCCTGACTGAGTAGATGCTCTCAGTGAGCTCTCTGACTATGCCAGTGAAGGTCTACCTGGTGAAAACCACAGCTGTTTTCAACCTGTGTGTTCCGAACAGTTCAGTCCAAGGAGTGCTAGGCAATAAAAATTGGTGAGTCAGAATTTGTAGTCAGGAGAGGAACACTTGTCACATGTAAGTTTTCCAGGGTTACTGCTGGTGACAAGGTTTTGGTTAAAAAAAAAAGTAAAACCCAACCTCATTCCAGCCATCTGAAATGAGGACTCAGTGAGTTTGTCTATTTTCTTGAGTTTTTGCCTGATTTTTAAGACAAGGTCTCATTCTGTAGTCCAGGTTAGTCTTGAACTCACTATACAGCCCAATTTGACCTCATACTCATGGCAATCCTCCTGCCTCATTCTCTAGAATTCTATGGTTATAGGCCTGAGCCATTCTACTCAGGTACATTGCTTCATGTTTAATGTGATTTTGCTTGTTCTTTAACTCTTTTAAATTATAACGTTGTTCTTAAAATGCTTCAGAATCCAAAGAAATCTATTGAGGCTGACACTTTTGTATAAAACATATATAGTACAATAGGTGACTATAGCTCATCTATATCATTTAGATTTAATTAAGTGCCAGGCTTCACATTGGGAGTTAACCTCCTTAAGACACTTGAAATAGATTTTTATGTTTAGGTTTTTCTTCCCTGTTATCCTCAACTACATTTACTAGTGTTATACTTGCGTGTGTTTTGAGTACTAACACTAGCTTCCTGCTGGTCTCAACCATAGTCACGATAGGATTATTGTGTGAACTCTTTTACATTTATTGATGTGTGTGTGTGTGTGTGTGTGTGTGTGTGTGTGTGTGTGATGCACGTGCATACTTGAGGTCAGAAGACAACTTGTGGGAGTCAGTTCTCTCCTTCAACCAGGTGGACTCAGGTAGTCAGGTTTGTTATCAAGTATCTTCACCAACTCGGCCATCTTCCTGGTCCTATCCTGTCTGTGTACTTAAAAAAATACAATTACATATACTATATAATATAATGCTACTACATAATATGTATTTTTATATCTATTATATAATATAATAGAAAATCTCCCCTTGAGATTTTCATTTATGTGGCCAGGGAGAGGGCTTGGACATCAATTTTGTAAAACTTGGTATTGTGAATTATAGCTTCATAGAAACTTGTGCATATTGTTTAGAGAGGACTCCTGTATTTTCATTGTCTTACAATAGACAAGTGGACAAGCAAATGCTGGCACACTCAGAGCACAGACTACTGTTGACGTAGGTATAACTTGGATAGCTCTCAGAAGCGTTGTGCTGAGTGGGAAGGGATGGGTCTCAAAGGCTCATAAACTGAGACTTGATTTATTAAGCATTCCCTGGAGTCAGGCATAGTGGCACACATCTATAATCCCAGTGTTTGGGATACAGAGGCAGGAGGATCATCACAAGTGTGAGTTCAGCTTAATCTATATAACTCTAGGACAGCCAGGACTGCATAGCAATATATTGTCTCAAGCAGAATACTGTAGATGAGAACAGACTAGAATAGAATAAAATACAATAGATATAATATTATCCGAAGGACAAAATTGTCGAAGCAATGAAGAAATGGGTGGATCATGAGGGTGGGGACGGAATGGTAAGATGGGGTATTTTAGGAGGAGGTTCCCTGTGGTGTGGGACCAGTTCTGTATCATGGTTGTGGTGCAGGTTCTGTCAGGGTTAGAGTGACTCAGAATTGCAGGCATCCCACAGCTTACTGCCCTTTACCTGCCTTCTCCTTGTACTATAATTATGCAGAGTATAGACTGATGGTGGAAGACAAATGGGGGTCTAGGAGGCCTTTCTGAGCATGTAACTCAAAACAAGTGCTTTTCCTTTGCTGAGCTTTCATTCTGGACTTTGCTGAACGTTCACTTGTGGGTTTGGAGAGCTTTGCTGTTCTTACTGTTTCATTTTGGTTTTGGTGGATTTGGGGGGATTTTATGTAGATATTCATGATATCTGTAAAGGAGAGTTATTTCCCCCCCAATATGATAAGATAAAAAGGTCAATTTTTGAATCTACTTTTAAAAAGGAACTACTTGTTTTACATAGGATAAGTAATGAAATTTTTTTGTCTGAGTTTATCAAATGTTACTGGACTAGACATTGTTAATGTAATTTTTGACTGTATATATTGTATATACTTATTGGATAGTTTTTCTTGTATTAGTTATAAGCTTTTTAAAATTTTTAGACAAAAAAGGGGAAATGTGGTGGTATAGTGTTCCCAAAAATATTGTACACCCTAATAAACTTATCTGGGGTCAGAGACAGAACAGCCACAATATTAAACATGAGGATAGGCAGTGGTAGCACACGCCTTTAATCCTAGCATTCCAGAGGCAGAAATTCATCTGTTCAAGGATACAGCCAAGCATGATGACTCACGCCTTTAATCCCAGAAAGCAAGCCTTTAATCCCAGGGAGTGGTGGTAGAAAGCAGAAAGGTATATAAGGCGTGAGGACCAGAAACTAGAAGCATTTGGCTGGTTAAGCATTTGGCTGGTTAAGCTTTCAGGCTTTTGAGCAGCAGTTCAGCTGAGATTCATTCTGGATGAGGACTCAGAGGCTTCCAGTCTGAGGAAACAAGATCAGCTGAGAAGTTGGCCAGGTGAGGTTAGCTGTGGCTTGTTCTGTCTCTCTCATCTTCCAGTATTCACCCCAATATCTGGCCTCAGGTTTGATTTTATTAATAAGACCTTCTAAGATTCCTGCTCCCCCCCCCACTCTTACTTTAGCCTTGGACTGGCTAGAGCCTTCTCTAGTACGGCTGTTTGGAATTTGTTTGATGGCTTGCTTCTTTCAGTTGGGGTCTCTCTACCTTGCCCAGGTTGCTCTTTAACACTCTGCTTGGCTACCAGGGCATCACTGAGTGGAATATAGGAGAGGGCATCTTTGTTTTGCTCTGGATCTTAGGGGAAAAGCATCCGGCCATCCCACAAGTAAGCATTATATAATATTACATGTTGTATAACACATACTAGCTTTACCTTATCCACTTGAGGAAGTTAACCTTATTCTTAATTTTCTAAGAATTTTTATTATGAATATATGTTGCATTTTTGTCAAGTGATTTTTCTGCATCAGTTAATAGGATTATGTGGCTTTTTAAATTTAGCTAGTTAATATGGTGGATTATATTGATTGATTTTTGAATGTGAAACCAGCTCTTTATCCCGGGAATAAATACCACTAGGTCATGGTATATAATTCTGTGCTGATATAGTGCTGAAATCTATTTGCTAATATTTGTTAAGGATTGTTATATTTATATTCATGAGGGATATTGGTCTAGTCTCTCTCTCTCTCTCTCTCTCTCTCTCTCTCTCTCTCTCTCTCTCCCTCCCTCTCTCTCTCTCACACACACAGAGACGTACACACTTCTATGCTGTCTCTGTCTGGTATTGATAATAGGAAATAATTTTGATTTCCTAAAATTAATTGAAAAATATCCCCATCTCTTTCATTTTGGGGGAGACTGTATATAGAGTCAGTATTAACTTTTTCATAAATGCTGGATAGAATTCTAATGCAAGTGAAACAATACTGGCCTGAAGATTTCCGTTTCTGGAGTTTAGAAACTGTACGTTCAGTTTTCTTAGCAGGCTCTGTGCTGTGAGCCAACCTGCTGTGGAGGAGTTCCTGTTTGTCCTGCTTGGCGTTCACTTACAATTTCGTGAACCTGTTAGTTTATGACTTTCCCCATACCTGGAGAGTTTTCAGCCATTATTGTTTCAAACACTTCTGCTTGCTCCTTTTTCCATCTCTCTCTGGCCTGGGAAGACTCCATTGGGATGTTTCACTGTGGTTTGTGTTAGTCAATTTGTATCACTATAGCGAAACACCCGAGACAATCCACCTGCACGGAGAAAGTTGTTTTTCTTCCAGCTTTAGAAGTCTGCTGGTCCCGTCCATTGCTTAGGTATGTAATGTAGTGAGGCATGGTATTGCGGCAGACTGGCAGGCTAGAGCAGGCTGCTCCCTTCATGGTTGCCAGAAACCAGAAAGAAAGAGGAATGGGCTGGGATTTAATGTCAAAAGCTTCCTGCACTGAGATGTCTTCCCACTAAAGTTTGCATCCTAACAGTTGCATCACCTCTCAGGAGCCATGGGCTGGGACCCAACCTTTACCACACAGATCCTTCTGGGGTCCATCTGAACCCTAGTCTAGTCATAATGATCCTTGAGGCTCTGCTTGTTCTGAAACATTCAATTCCCATCCCCTAGCTTTCAGACAGAGCAATTTCTACTGTTGTCTTGAAGTTGAGTGATTTCTTTTTGTCTCCTCCATCCTGCTGAGGAGGTCGCCCATAGATACTTTACATTTTGGTTATTGTATTTCCTAGTTTGATAGTTCCCTTTGTTTGTTGTTTTTTAATCTTAGCTTTCTTTGTTAGTTCTCCCGGCTTCCATTTGCTTCAAATGTGACTGTGATTGCTTATCGAGACATTTTTACAATGCTACTGACTTGTTGCTGATGGATGCAGGTGGGAATCCATTCTTCTGTTGAGCTGGAGCAGGAGCAGGGACCTTGGTAACTGCTGGACAGGGTTGAGAGCGCTGATCTTCCACTGGGCCTCCCATGATGCTGCGCTGACTTCGAGGGTCATTCCTGCTCCTGGTGAGGTCACTCCTGATATTGTATAGTTGGAATGTCCTTTTTATTCCTGAATAGCAATGAAATTCTTGACTTTCCCTAAAACTGTCTCTGCCCCAGCTCCAGTGAGGAGGGGAAGAATGTTTTCTTACTGCTGAGGTATGTAAGTCTGAGTTCTCCATATGGTCTCCAGAGTGAAGGGGCCATCCTAGGTTGATAGGAAGTCCTGGCTCTCTGCTTTCTTTCTCTGACATCACATGGATAGATGTGTGTTACTTGACAAGGGCGGAAGGCTAAAATCTGCTTTTGTTTTGTTTTGTTTTGTTTTGCTTTGTTTTGCTCAGGGTAGGGTGGGGATAGGGCAACAGGTTTTCTCCATAGGGTTTAGTTGAAGTAATATGTATCTCTCTGTTGTTGTCTAAGTGTTTTCTACCTGGTACGCTGCTGTTTTCTTCTCCTCTGTTTAGAAGAGTAGATTTTGTTGACTGTTAAGGTGTCTCCCTACCCCTCCATCAGTTTTTAGGATTTCTGCATTGAAGGTTTCTACAGCACCTATTCTGGAATATTTGAGGCAAGAAGTGAATAGGGGCTGGGTGTGGTGGCACACGCCTTTAATCCCAGAACTCAGGAGGCAGAAGCAGGTGGTCTACATAGAGAGCTCCAGGCCCTCCAGGGCTGCAGAGTGAGACACTGTATCAAATTAAAACAAAACAAAAGATCGCCTCCCACAAAGAAAGAACCACGAAACTCGGTTTCCTGGCTGATTGGCTTCTGTACCTTGCTTCCAGTCTCGTGTTTACTCTCTCCGCATATTTACAGCTGGATTTAGGAGGAGGAAATGGGAAGAGAGCTCTACTCCACTGTGTCTATCTGACCCCGGACTACTACAGTCTTTCCCTTCTTTATGAAGGGGTTCCCGGTTTCTACTTCTATTGGATTGGAAAGTATTTTCAATACTTTTTAGTATAGATGGATTTCTTTTTACCCAATAGTGATAATACTTCGGAGCAGGAAAAGCCTAGTGGGGTGGACAAGAACCCCTGAAGCGAAAAATCCATATTACAGTGAGATCTTAAAGCAACATTTTTAACTTTTAAAAAGGTTTATAAAAATTCATGGTATTATCAAGAGAAAATACATATTAATATAAAATAAAAATCATATCATATATCTAAGACATAAAGTAGGCTTAAATATTAATTTTTTTCATCTCAAGTTCCATAGTTTACATGAAGGGTGAGCACTGTGAAGGTATTTGACTAAGTATTTAGTAACTATAGCTATTTTGTCCAAACTTAATTTTTCAGTAACATTAAGAGCTGTGCCCCAAAACCGCATAGTTGTTTGTTTGTTTGTTTGTTTTTAACATCTTTTTACTGCTGGTTCTCACTCTAGGCTTGGACAAGCGCAGCTTGAGATTTCCTTTGACAGATGAATTAGTCCATTACTTAAGAACTCACCCACGCCTACATTCCCAGGATGCAGACACAGCACAGTCAGCGTTTATGCCGGAATGTTACATGACTGACCTCTCCTTCAATCCTTGTTCCCATCTGAAACCTCATGAGCATGGTTCTTGCTGTTTGCATTTCTATTAGCATTCCGGTCTTCCAGCCTCTCACCAGAATCACTCACTGAGCCTGTGGTTCACAATAGTCTAGGATTTCTCAGCCCAAGTATCTAAACTCTTCCTCATTCTTCCTGTAGACCAGTGCCAAAGGCTTAAAAACCACACAGTCCAGTTTACTACAATAAAAACCTCATGGTTTTGGTTTTTGATATTTTTTTCTGTATTACTTTAGATCACTCTGACCAAAATGGCTGAGGAAAGAAACTTAAGGGAAGACAGGTTTTCCTCAGCATACAGTTCCAGTCCATGGTAGTAGCGAAGGCATTGCAAAGGTAACATGTGGTGACAGCTCATTTCTTGTCAGTGTTCTAGCAAACAGATAAAACAGTACTTCTAAACCTGTGGGTTGCGACCTTCCACGAACCTCTGTCTCCAAAATATTTACATTACGATTCATAACAGTAGCAAAATTACAGTTATGAAGTAGCAAGTAACACAGTTTTATGGTGGGGCGTCACCGCAACATGAGGAATTGTATTAAAGGGTCGCAGCACTGGGAAGGTTGAGAACCACTGAAATAAAAGACTGGGTGGCTGAACTAACATTAACCTTCAAAGGCCTGCCCCAGGACCCATTTCAGCCACCTCCTAAAGGTCCAAAAGCCTCTAATGGTATGACCACCAGCTGTGAAGGGGGCGTTCCCACAAGTGTGTGGGGGAACATTTTCAATTCAAACCGTAACAGTTGCTTACTGACAGTATTTGAACGTTTGGTTTTACATTCTTTAGAGAACATCTTATGTTCCTCCTATGGAGTTTTTTTCCGGTGACCAAGGTACATTGTGTCACCAAGTCCCAGTCAAGTAGGTCTTCCCCTTTGCTTCACGGTGGGAAGGTGGAATGGATGGTGAACATTTTCAGCATGGCCTGAGGTTGATACTGAGGGTTTTCCTTGATTGCTCTCCACCTTATTATTGAGGCAGGGTCTTTCAATGGAACCAAGCTTGCAAATACAGGCTTCTCTAGGTGGCCAGATGGCTCTGGGGATCCCCTAGCTCTGTGTTCTCACCTCTGAAATTACAGGTTGGTTGTCATGCATCCCTGGCATTCATGTGGATTCTGGGGGTTGGAATTCAGAGCCTCATGCTGCACAGCGAGCATTTCATCTACCGAGCCATCTCCACAGCCATCATGGCTCTTTTGACAATACTCGACCTTCTTTTGTTTCTGTGTCCTTATTTTCCCCCCTCCTTCCCTCCTACTCTCCCTCCTTCCCATTCTGTCTTGCATCTGTCCTTTCTCCACTCCCTCTCTTTTTTCTGTTGTCCTTTCTTATCTCATTCCTTGATCATTTTCAAAATGACTGGGAAGCATGACAGGGAATGCCACAAAACTTGGGAGCCAAGCATTTAGTACCACAGGATGGTTACAAATGTTGAAAATGAAAAGCTACTCTCTACCACGCTGCTCTTTAATGGCATAGTGAGTGTTCTAAGTGAGTATGATTGACAGCAGTGATCCAAAGGCACACAGACAACAGAGTCTAAGGCCTAGAAGACCGTGGGCAGGTGAGAACTTCCAAAAGCTAAAAACACATCTTTTAGCATTTATTCCATAGCTGTGAGGTGTTTAGGCTAAGGTTTGCAGTTGGGTAAATCACCATGGCAATTGATGAATGTAAGAATTCAATATATATCATTTGCTTATAGTTTAAAAATTCTCCATGTCTGTCTCTCTGTTTTTCTGTTAAATCTAGGCAACAAGAAGACATTCTTTCTCCTCTGGAATTTAAAAGATTGATTTTAAAATGTCTGACTGTTGACTCCTGATAAAATGGAGTTCCCTAGCCCACCCATTTATCTAGCATTTATGTTAGACAACATTTTTATTTTTGTTCTGAGTGTGCTCCTTTTCATATACTTCCAAGAACATGTCTTGGGACAGAGCATCACAACAAGCAGACTGTTTGCACATTTTTAAATATGGAAGAACTGTCTGTTCGCTATGGACTGGCATAGCAGCCTCTAGCATATGACTAAGGCTAAGTGCTAATGCAAACTCATTGTGGTGGTTTGAATGGGAACAGCCCCCATAGGCTCAGACATGTGACTGCTTGGTCCACAGTGGGTAGAACTGTTTGGGAAGGATTAGAAGGTGTGGCCTTGTTGGAGAAGGTGTGTCACTAGGGGGCTGGTCTTTGAGGCTTCAAAAGCCCATGCCATTCCAAGTTTGCTTTCTCTGCCTCATGCTGTGGATACAGATGTGAGCTCTCAGCCACTGCTCCAGTACCATGCCTGCCTGCCTGCTGCCATGCTCCCTACCATGATGGTCATGGACTTTGGAACCATGAGCTTCAAATCAAGTGCTTTCTTTTATAAATTGTATTGGTTTGGGTGTTTTATTAAATTTATTAAAGGAATAACTAAGGCAATGACAGAAGTGAAATACAGCATAGAGTCATGTTAATGGTAAATCCATATATACACCAGCACACAAGAGACCTGCCCCTCAGGGACATTAGATCTAGGATTCCTTCTCTAACAGCAAACTCTGAGGATGCTTAAGTACTTTATATAACTTGACATGGGGTTTGTATATAAACTATGATTTTCATCTGGCATATTTTAAATTATGTCTAAGTTATCTATAAAATCGAATACAATATAAATTATATATAATTGGTTGCTATTCTGTACCATTCAGGAAGTAATGGCTATGGGAAAAGTATGAATATATTAAGTATGAATACAATATTTTTCCCAAATATTTCCAATTCCTGTTCTGTGGAATCCATGAAAGGAGACCCTACAGATATGGGCATGTACGGTAGCTAATCTTCATTTTTTTTCACTTATTTGGATTTAGAATCACCTAGGAGACACACTTCTGGATGCATCTGTGAGAGTTTAATGGAGGAGGGAAGACCCACCTTCCCTGGACTGCAGTCCAGGACTGAATATATCAAAGAGAGCTAAGGTGGCAGCAGCTATCATCCGTCTCTGCTACCTGACTGCAGATGCATTGTGGGTAGCTGCCCCAAGCGCCTGCCTCCATGCCTTCCTGCCATAATAGACTGTACCGTTGTATTGTGAGCCAAACACACCCTGCCTACCTAAGCTGCTTTCATTCTTAGTGCTGGCGGCGTGTGTCTGTGCATACCCCTATGTCTGTGTGTTCTTGTGGTTGCACGTCTGTGTGTACATGCTAGCTCAAATAACCATGCTACTCTCTCACTCACACTCCCCGTCCCTGCCTCCCTCTCTCATGAAGTGTCCTACTTGTTTGTCATAGGCACTAGGTTGCATTCATGTTCCTTAGACTCAGTGGGACATTTCCAACCCACTGTTTGGGCTAAGTATAAAGTTATTCTATAATTATGTATAGAGAGAGAGAAAAAAAAGAAATAACCTTGCCATTATTTGAAACAAAGCCAATTATTACTTTTAAAAAGCTACCTGCTTTCAATTAAGCAGGAAATTATCTAAGAAGCCACTTAATTTGCTTTGGTCTGTGGTCCCTCAACTGCTTTATGCTGAGTGGAGCATGAAATTAAATATGTAACAACTATCCTAATGGTTATGTTTTAGAATGCCAGCAGTTTGGAATCTTAGGTACACCAAATGGTGACAGCCGCAGAAACTGACAGGTCAAAGAATGTGCGTCGAATCTGAGAGAAAAAGAAAACGCTATTCATGTCTCCTGTGTATTTTATTGGAAATTTTTAATTTACAAACCTTTAAGTTTTGGATACAATTTATTTAGATGATGAAACCAGCAGGACAGGTATGGAAAAATCTCTCAAACTTAGAATGAAATTGCTACTTTTGGCTATGGGAAATTATACACGATTTTATTGGATCCAAATGTAAGGAAGATTATGCAATGGCATAAAAAAAATGAGTAAGTTCTAGAAGATTTCTACCATTGGTTGAAGATGCATCAGGCTCATCCTTTGTTGGAGGAGTATGCCTTTGTTTAGAGCGAGAACACATACCGTTTGCAGCCAAGGAGCTGTTTATAATGACATATAAGGGCACTAGCTTATGCAGGAGATTTTAGAAGCGTTGCTGAAATGACACTTCAATCAGTACTTAACAATGTTGTAAATGCTAGACGGCTCTCAGAGCCTCTTATTTATTTAAAACATTTTTTTACAATCTAAAAACCATTTTTATACTAGACAAGTCTTTTCAAACACTAACAATGTTAGGGATAAACATCATAAAAATCTGTAGAAATGGGAGTGAAAATATCCTTGCTTCTATAGTTACTATAAAACCATTTTTTTTAAATTTCTTTTCAAAATTAAGAGCACCCCACTGCACAGTTTTACCAGAAGTTTTAACAAATGGCTTTTTAAAATTTGGCTAGATTTCTTTTCCTCCACATGTGAGTCAGGGTGAGTCTGAGGTGGGATAACTTTCAAGATTACAGGTTTACACAGATGCATCTTTAGTTGATGTTAAATGTTCAGTATTGGGGCTGGTGAGATGGTACAGTGGATAAAGGAACTTGCTACCAAGTCTGATGACCTGAGTTCCATTCCCTGAACCCACGTGGTGGAAGAAGAGAGCTGAGTCTAGCAAGTTGTTGCATGTGTATACAGTCATACACAATAAGTAAATGAAGGTTAAAAAAATTCTAAAAGCGTTTGGCATTTTCATTTCTATGGAATTTGTCCATACTGCATATATTATTAAAATATTTTCCATCTTTATAAAACTATTATCTTTAAATTTTTTTCTAGGAAGGTACAAAAATACATAGCATGCAATTTATGGGCTTTGGATATTTTTCTATGGTGAGAAATTCTCCATTTTTGTTTTTATGTTTTAGTTATTTATAATTGTGGTGAAATCCCAGACCACATTGACACAGAACCCTTGAAGGATGGTCTGAGTGTCTGCAGGAGAACTACAATCTCTCAGCTAGAGTCCTATAAACTGTGATAGTATTCAACACGTACACCAGGAACAATGATGACCGAGAATATGGTTTGAGATAAGGTATGATGGCATTTGGGAAAGTCACTGAGACACAGGAGGGCCTCACCATCATGGCTTAACTGCTCAGTGCATTGGCGAATCTTGTCATCTGTTCCAGTTGTCCTGACATGGCAGACCCTATGGCAATCAATTCACATTGGTTGTCCTATTTAATCGTCTCAACAGCCAGATGAAATTGGTCCCCCTGTTATCATCCTATCTTATATCCAAGGGAAGCAGAGCCCAGGCCTGGGAGGCGCTCCTTACAACTGAGGTCAGACCAAACAGGCTAGGTGGTGCTTTGTGTTTGAGAAAGCTATCCCCTGAAACTTGGCCCAAAGTTTTCTTGACTGATGGGACTCGCTTTTTTTTTTTTTTTTAAATGGTCCCACAAAGCACAGTTTCTCTCTAACCATATGACTTAGCATTGGATATTTGTTATCAGGTGAAGGGCAGACTTCAGGACACAGAATTGTTCTTAGCATATACAACTGTTTCTGCATTGAAAGATATTTTAGAATAGCCCAATTGCATGTATTAAATAAGCACTAAAATGAAAATTTAAAGATAAAAATTAGTGTGTTTCTATAGCCCAGGGGTACAATTTGCATATATACCCAGGGGGGTGAAAATTTCAAGTTAATGAGTGGGGGTTTGTGCACATGGAGTCCATTAGTGCTAATGAATAATATGTGCATGGTGTAATAGATGGTAGCGCTAAGCACATGCTACACCCTTCCAGGAAGCAGATCTGTATATTATAATTTGTACGTGTGATATCACACCTATGAAATCAAGAAAATGAGTTAATTACATTCATAAATGTTTGGAATATTTGATACTAAAGATGCTTATATATTTGTTTCTATCATGGAATTTATCCATACTTACATATATTATTAAAATATTTTCCACCTTTACAAAACTACTATCATTAAAAACTCTCTGGGGATCTATAAAAATCAACACCATCGGAACTTATCTGATGAGCTAACCAGTTCTGGGGCCGGAGAGATGGCTTAGCAGTTAAGAATATTACTGTTCTTGCAGAGGACCTTGATTCAGTTGGCAGCACCCACATCAGGCAGCTCACAGTCACCTGTAACTTCAGTTTCTGGGGATCTGATGCTCTTTGGCCTGTGGGTATCTGCATGCATGTGGTGCACATAAACCCACGCAGGTGTACATGCATCCACAGGAGAAGTTAACCCATTCTGTAGGAAACACTTAGGGACAGGACAGTGTTTCACTAAAAAGAAATATTGCATACTTAAAAAAACTTGAAAGAAGGGATTTTATTGAAAAGAGTGAATCTGAGGACCTGAGAAATTTGGAACCCTGAAATTCACAGATATCATATGAAATTTTGCTAAATATTATTTTATCCCTGAGAGCCTAGCAGAGTCTCAGAGTAATTTTTCTTATCATTTGTTTTAAGGGAAGCCGTCTGGAAATTAGAATTAGAAAATGTTTAGTTTCAAAAAATGGTAACTGGTTCTCAAATTGATACAATGTACCAGGCTTTCCAAAATATAATAATAATAAAATAAAAATTGGCTAATATTCAGTTTTTTTCCTATCAGCTTGGATTGCTGTCTGACCTAGGGTTTCAGACCCTTACTTGGGCTGTGCCTGATGTCCCCTGGCTGCTAGGTAAGATAAAGAAAGTAGCACCCCAAGCCACTCTCTGATGGATTTCTGTATAAGACTTCTCATCAGGCTTTCTCACTCTCCCCCACCCCCATCTCTTTCTGTTTCTCTCTCACACATTCCTTTCTTTTCTGTTGTTGTTCTAATTTGAGATACTTAGCGTAATGAGCAACTTTAAGTATGATATATATGTGCATTTCAAATTTGCATGCTCATTGGGCACCCGCATCAATAGCAAACTCATCTTGAGAAACCAATAAGAAAACACACACACACACACACACACACACACACACACACACACACACACACACACATCTACCTGAAGCCTTGCATTTCCAAATTGCAATTATGGTGCCAGTCTCTCAATTTTATTTATATTTTGTCCTTGCCAACCTGTGAGTGTTGACCTTCTGTAATTAGTAGAATGAGACATACAGTTCTCACAGAGGTTCACAAAAGGAGTGTCTCTGCACAGTCTCAGAGACCAATATCACTGTGGAAATCTGGAATGGTTACCAGACATTGTAGCACGAATCTCAAAAGTTCTCATTAATAAAATCAAACCCAGAGCCAGGTATTGGGTTAAAGCTGGAAGATCAGAGAAGCAGGACAAGCCACAGCTACCTCACTTTGCCAGTTCCTCAGCTGATCCTGTTTTCCTCAGACAGGAAGCTTCTGAGTCCTCATCCAAATGGATCTCAGCTGAACTGCTTCTCGAAAGCCTGAAGCTTAACCAGCTCTAGTTCTGGTCCTCACTCCTTAAATATCTTTCTGCTTTCTGCCATCACTTCCTGGGATTAAAGGCTCACTTTCTGGGATTAAAGGTGTGAGTCACCATGCCTGGCTGTTTCCAGTGTGGTTTTACACTCACAGAGATGTGAATGGATCTCTGCCTCCCAAGTGATAGGATTAAAAGTGTGTGTGCCACCATTTTCTGGCCTCTATATCTAGTGGCTGTTCTGTTCTCTGACCCCAGATAAGTTTATTGGGGTACACAATATTTTGGGGAACACAATACCACCACAAGACATTTTTCTTATCTAATGTTTTATGGCTAGATACATTTTGTTTTGCTGCATTATGCTCTGTTGTGACCCAGTTTCTTTCCAGAGGGAGAGAGAGAGAGAGAGAGAGAGAGAGAGAGAGAGAGAGAGAGAGAGATTGATTTATTGTTCATTTACTTAAGTGTTTTTGTGTGTGCACTCACACGAGTACAGTACTTGTGAGGCTGGAAGAGGGTGTCAGACCCTCTGGAGTGGGATATAGGTGGTAGTTAGCTGCCCCATGTGGGTACTAAATTTGGTCCTCTGAAAAAGCAGCAAGTGCTCTTAACTGTTGAACAATCTCTCCAGCCCCATACTTCAGTTTCTTATGTATAAAATGGGTAGACAAATATCTGTGTCTTTGCAATGTATACAAAAATACTTTATTGTTGTGAGATATTTGTACACTGCGAAGAAGTATTGTTGTGATTAGTGTAATAAAAAGCTGAATGGCCAATAACTAGACAGGAGAGATAGGCAGGACTTTGGGGCAGAGAGAGGAGAGGATACACAAGATGCATGGAAGAAGTAAGGAGACACAAGAAGAAACAGGAGGTAAAAGTTGGAAGAGGTAACACCATGTGGCAGAACGTAAATTAATATAAATGAGTTAAGTTATGAAAGCTAATTGAGACAAGCCTAAGCTAAAAGTTGAGCTTTCACAGTTGGTAAAAAGTCTCCATGTCTTTATTAGGGAGCTGGCGGTACAGAGAAAGACTTGCTACATATGGCACCAGACTTGGGGTGCATATTTCCACATAGGACCTGAGAAAGCTTTGAAAATAAAATAAAATAAAGGTTTCAAACACACAAACATGGAGCCAAACACAGTTTCCTAGTCCTGTAGTCTCTCAGACAGGCTGGTGCTCATTGGCTTACAGACTCACGGCTCCCAAGGATTGACTGTGGGCTTGAGCCGGCTAGTGCTGGGCACCAAGCTGAGCAGCAAAGCCGCTGGCCTGGCCGTTTAAGATTTGCCTCACACGGTCAGAGAACAGTGCAGGCACTAAATAAAGTCAGGTCCAGACACAGAAAACCTCCAAAAAGCTACAGTGTGTTTAAAACTATGCTTAGATGCTAAAGAAAGAAAAGAAAATGAGTATAGACAGTCATAGAAAAAATAGTTTAAAAATAATAGTAAAGTTTTTAAAGAGAGAGTAAAGTAATATAAAAGGAAAAAGTCATGTAAAGGTAGGAAATACACAGGGTGTCTGGATCCTGTATGGTGCTTTGTTGACTTTGAGGTTTTTAAATGCTAATGTGTAAAAAAACAACAGCTGCTGGAAGACACTGGATTATGAAAACTGCTAAATTAAGCCAACCTATATATATTAAGAATGTCTTAACTTCAAAATGAAAGTCAGAAAATCTGTTGCATTGAGGGAGGTTATGCCTTTGTTTCCACAGGGAACAAAAAGTTATGGTTCTCTTCAAAATTAATGAAGATCAGATTTGATTGGGGGAGAACTCCAGAAAATTTGGGCTATAGACATTTAAAAAAACCAACAAAAACCACGATCCCATCACACTAAGACTTGACAACAGCCAGCTCTCCCAGGACTTGACCACTATCCCAATTTTCTCAGTGTCCCCTAAAGATTCCAGCACCCCCAGACAACAGGAAGCAGTCTAGAGAACATGACACCTACATTTCCTAGAGGTGGGGTAGATGGTTTTTAGTCATTCAGTGGGTTATGGATGTCTGTCATCATTTAGGGGCGTTAGTTAGAAGTTGTTATTGGTCTTGGTCAGAAAAAAAGCTGAACAAAGGAGATTAGATTCAAGAATCTCTTTCTGTAGGGAAAAAGAGGGGCTATAGAAATGATTGGATAAAAGGGTAGATGCTTGAGTCTGCTTTAAACTAAAAAGCAACTACTAGTCTTAAATATTTTACATTGATATGGATTTTTTGTATATTGATACAAATTTAAGATTATTTTTGTTATACTGTATATATATTTCTACTCTTGTTTAAGTTATTGTACCTATGCAACTCATTTAAAAATATAATGTATAATTAAGAAATGTAACAATCAAATTTGCAGTAATATTAGGTATGTTTTCAAGGTTAAACAGATATATTTTAGATAGATGGGTAATCTTCAAATGCTTCAGAGGTCTACAGAGTATGACATTTAAGATGTTTAATAGCCTAAGGCTTTTCATGGCAGTGAGACAGTCTGCTCCTTGCAGCACCAATCTACTTCATAAAAGGATGATGAGCACTGAAGAACCTCCATATGGAGTTTGCTTTTATTGTGGCAAAGTTAGCCACTGGGCAAGTAACTGCCCTTGCCTCAACTGCTGACAGTGTGCTGTCCAAACTGGATAAACAAAAAAATTGACTTCTGAACTTTGCCAAGACAAGGTAGGACAGTCCTTCAAAATTCCTACTTCACAGAAAAGTCTTTCAGATATTCTAGGCCTATAGGCTGAAGATGGATGTCCCAATGTTGCAGAGGAACCTTGGGTGACTGTCCTGGCAGCCAGCTGTTTCTGTCATTTCTTAGTTTTGGAAGTTGCTTGCTCTGCACTTCCTGTTTAATCAAGTAATATTATGTCTTTCCTGGGTCTCTGATCAGGTTGAAGATTAGAGAGTTAAAGTTACAGTTTTCTGTAGTTTTGATAGAAAGTAAATCAGGTACAAAACTTTGGACTCACCAAGATGGGATACATAATGGAGCATTTTCTTTGAGTTTGCCAATACTAATGAACTGGACATTGTAAATATACTTGATAATTGTCCTTATTGTATATAGTTTTACTGTGTTAGAGTTAAAACATACCCTTTTTATTTAGACAAAAAAGGGGGAAATGTGTGATGATGTATTGCTGTGATTGGCGTAATAAAAACCTGAACAGTCAATAGCTAGGCAGGAGAGATAGGTGGGACTTTTGGGCAGATAGAGGAGAGGATAATCAAGGTGTGCAGGAGATGTGAGGAAACACAGGAGGTGCAAGATGGGAGAGAGGTAATGCCATGTGGCAGAATGTAGGTTAATATAAATGGGTTAATTTAAGTTATAAGAGCTAGTTGAGACAAGCCTAAGTTAAAGGCCAAGCTTTCATAATTAATAAAAAGTCCCCAGGTCTTTATTTGGGAGCTGGCAGTACAGAGAAAGACTTGCTACACTTTACAGAGAAAAATATTATAATTTAAAAACAATAATCTCTTTAACAAAGTGAAGTGCTATGAAATAACTCAAATTACCATTATAAAATAATTATATGAATTATTAAAATAATATTCATTCAAAAGAACCTGTGGTAAGACTCTGTTGCTGAGGACACCACATACTTTATTCAAAGGATGTGGAGAAATCAAGTTGGTACTAACCTTGATACTAACCAGGGACCTTCCTCCCTGCTGGTTATCTTTCACAGTATTGGAAGATGCTGTCTAGATACTGGGGGAGAAAAGTCGTCAACAGTCTTATTCAGATGTGAACACTGAGCTATAAGTAGTAACTAGCATGACAAGACATGCCCATGCATGAATGTTATAGGGGTAGCCAACCAACTTTTGATTGGATTTAAGACTCAATCCATAGTAGGAAATGCATACCTGGTATGTTAAATCTGCCTGAGAACCCCTGGTTAGTCTTTATTAGCTTCATCTGCCAACTTGAGACAGCTTAGAGCCATCTGGAGGAGTCTCAGTTGAGGGGTTGGCTAGATCAGATTGGTCTGTGAGATATTGTCTTAATGATTGATGCTGAGGGAGGGGTCAGCTCCCTGAGTTACCATCCTTAAGCAGGTGAGCCTGAGATGTATAAGAAAGCTAGCAGAGCATGAGCCATGAAGTAAGCCAGTAAGCAGTTTCCATCCCCCCCACTCCCCACCCCTTGTTTCTACTTCACACTCCTTGAGTTGCTACCCCGACTTCACTCAATGATGAACTGAGACCTGGAAGTGTAAGCTGAATAAACCTTCTCCTCCCTAAGCTGCTTTTAATTAGAGTGTTTTATCACACCAACAGAAAGCTAACTAGAAGAGCAAGAGAAATCATAGCCCCCCCGCCCCCGTCCAGGGGCGTGAACCTACTACTACTGTTTTACTAAATGAGCAGAATATCAAATTTCTGTTTAAATTCACGTCTTTCTACCCATAGATTAGTGCAGCTTTCAGACCTCATCAGAGAAGTGTCTTTGTGCAATGGGTGGTGGTTAACACAGGTCAAAGTGCAGAGAATGAGCGTGTCTGCAAAGTTCTCAGCCACAAATTAGACTTGCACATCACATCCCCTCCCTACAGGGCTCAGGAACCATCTAGGAAGAGGGGGCAGAAAGATTCTGAGAGCTAGAGGTCTGAAAGACTGGAGTGAAGCAGTGTCTGAGGGACATGACAGGACCACTGTGCTCATGAACTTCCAAGCAGCTGTTGTTGCTTGCATGGGATCCAGCCAGTCAACATTCTGACACTGATGGAGGGGGCTCACAGGCCCCACCTCTAGCTGAGGAACTACTGACAGTTGATGGGCTCTGGAGGACGTAGTCAGTTTTCTCTAAGAGTATGGTCCTTGGTAGGTGTGCCATGCTCCAGTGGGTGCCCACACCCAGGAGTATATGGGAAGCACAAAGTAGACCTGGGGATTACAAAACAACAAAAAAGGGGACATGAATCAGTGAGGGGGAGTGGGTGGGTTTGGGAGGGGTTAAGGGGATGAGTAGGGGGTGAGTATGAGCAAAGTACATTGTTTGCATGTATGAAGTTCTTAATTTAAAATATATTAAAAATGGGCCTGTGATCAAATGTTACTCCAGGGTCTTAACTGATCCTCTATTCATATCTGTTGGCACCAGCGTGGCCTGGTCAGGGCTTAGTAAGCGTGTCTTGAATGAATAGCAGAAACAATGAAATAAACATGATTTTTCCCCTCGATTTTCACTTTTTGCCATTAGAGTGAAGTCTATGGGAAAGGGATGGGAGTCTAGCAAGTGTATTAATGGTCCCTTTGGCATTATTTGTTGCTTATAGCATTCTGACCAACTGAGACTGACAGTGAGCAAAGACTCTTGCTTAGTTCAAGACCCCATGGTAACTCTACCAGTCGCTCTCTGCTCCTTGCCTTGCCGTACGGGCTCTTGTTGCTGGAGAGCTTCTCTCCAGCTCCCAAGTCCCGCCAGTCTCCAGCTCCCAAGTCCCGCCAGTCCCTGGTTCCCT
>CABHPH010130494.1:19556-33890 GCA_902168325.1 Peromyscus nudipes
ATATTTAGCCCATTTCTATTAATCTCTACTTTGCTCGTGGCTTACCGGTACTTTACATCTTCCTTCTCCTCGCTGCGGCTCCAGCCAGTCTCTCCCCTCTCACCTTCCTATTCCTTCTCCTCTCTTCTCTGTTAGTCCCGCCTATACTTCCTGTCTGGCTACCGGCCAATCAGTGCTTTATTGATACAGAGCGATATCCACAGCAGGCTCTCCCTCTCTCATAGACTCTGAGACAAACATTCACGAATATGTATTTGTCTGAGTACATATGTGCATATATTCATGGAGAGAGACACAAAGAGAGAGACAGAGACTTTGTATCTTCACAGTTTGTGTTTACTGCCCTTTATTATTGTGAAATGTTTGCTAGGGCCAGTGTCATGAAGACGTCTATCTTTTCTTCTTAAAGTTTTGTTTCACTTTTCACATTTAGATCTACATCTCCTCCGGGGCAGATTTTCCTCTGTGTGAGTTAGGTTAGGTAAGAATAAAAACTGTGTCTTTATTGGCTATCCAACTGACAAAGAACCATTTGTAGAAAATACTTATGCCCACACTGCATTATAGTGCACGGTCTGTCATGAACCAAATGATCTCATATGTGTTTCTGGACTCTATCCCAATCCATTGATCTATTGCTCAATTTTTATGATATTCTCTATTACTTAATATAGTCTTGTAATGTCCTGCTATCAAGAGTACAAGCTTTCTTCACCATGGAGCAACAGATTATTTTATTTAACTTTGATCTTTTACATTTGCATATACATTTCAGAAAATTACTTATGAATTTCAAGACATAAAATTTGAAAGATATGAAATTAGGATTGTGTTCATCTACAATTAAATTTGTGAACACCCTTAGTTTTATAACATTGAACTTTTTAGTTCATGAATATGGTACAACTGCATTTATTTATATCTTTTAATATTTTCCTCAAAATATTTTGTTATTTTTTGTGAAGAGGTCTTACAGATTTTTGTGATGTCATACTTAGGTATCAAATTTTCAAAATATTGTTTTTGAAGGTGTTTTTGATATAACAACTTGGCTAGACTTGAAAACAAGAAACTGGGAATGTTTTTCTTTGGGACAAAGTATTATGTACCAAATTTGACCTTGACCTTGCTGGGCCACTGGCCTGGTGCTGGGATCACAGGGGTGCACCAGCACCTGTAGTTTATGCACTGCTGAGGATATAACTCGGGGCTTTGCATATGACAGACAGGCACTCTACCAACTGCATTTCACCCAGTCCAGAAAAGGTTTCTTAAATGATGTGTTGTACACTGATTTTATAGTAACTTGAGTTGGTACCAAGCTGGGAGCTCTGTAAAGCATTTTCCCCATGGTTCTTTATAACTGTTTCTTAGTATGAACATGGAAGATCCATTATAAGAAGTTTATATAGGCTACTTGATACCAAGAATCAGCTATTTGATCATGTGTGGATCTAGGTCTTTCTGGGAAGGTGTTTTACATATCAGAGCCTCTCATTCCTCCATTAGAGAGTTCACCATGGATTATCTGTGTGGACCTTGATGACTAGATGGAAAGCCTTCAAGCCTGAAGACTTGAGTCCAGTCCCCAGGATCTACAGTGGAAGGAGAGAACTGACTCCTGCAAGTCTCCTCTGCCTCACGTGATCCATGGCATGAGCTCTCTTATAAACACATAATACACACAAATAAAACAAAAGAATAAAAATGTAATAAAAATTTAGTTTAAGAAAGGGTCAAGAAATAAGAAACTTTGAACTCAACGATCCAATGACAGTCAAGGTAAACCTTGGTGGTAGAGAGAGCATGAGGCCAGCGGGAGCTGCAGAAGCTCCAGCTCTGCTTTGTGTGCGGTAGGAAGAATTCTAGCTCTTTCAATGTGTTTCAGACATGAGGCGTTTTCTTGGAAGAAACATTTAACCAACTAATGTATATTTTTGCTGGTGTTGGATCTTGTAGAAGGCTGTTTGTATCTTCACATCTCACAGTGGTCTAGGGAAGTAGGGCTGTTATTTACATTTTTCAAATCAACTATTTAAGCCTGAGATGCCCATGGAGGCTGAAAGGTGCATGTCTTCAATATTTCTCAAGTTTCTATTATGAGGAAATAACGAATGTGTATATTTCC
Source organism: Peromyscus nudipes (assembly GCA_902168325.1). NCBI lineage: Eukaryota > Metazoa > Chordata > Mammalia > Rodentia > Cricetidae > Peromyscus > Peromyscus nudipes. The sequence goes on from CABHPH010130494.1 coordinate 21,685, forward strand.
AAAACACATTTTTGTGAGGTCTTTTTCTCATGTGATTATCAAATAATATTTTGAGGTAGACAGGACAGTGTTATGATAGTAAATGTGCCCAAGTGAGGAAGCAGATTCCAGGTTGAGTTTCATCACTGTTTAGACACAGCAGCCAGAAGCACTGGGCCCCAGCCATTGATGCCTTGGCCAATGCAGAAACACCTACACAATGCACACCTCACTTTCTTGTCTGTACAGTCCTATAGTGGTATTCTATTTGTACTGAAATGTGATTTTATTTGTATGTTAATAAATAAAGTTGCCTAGAGGTCAGAACTATTAGCAAGCCATAGCGAAAGCCAGGGCGGTGGTGGTCCACGCCTTTAATCCCAGCACTTGGTAAGGGGTGGTGGTGGTCCACGCCTTTAATCCCAGCACTTGGTAAGCAGAACTAGGTAGATCTCTGTGTGTTCAAGGATACAGCCAGCATTGGAGACACACGCCCTTAATCTCAATACCAACCATAGAGACCTGGAGGTCTGGACAGAGAGGCAGTGACGAGGCAGTCACGTAGTTGGGTTTACAACCAATGAGAAGGAAGAACAAGGACTCTTTATAAGTCAAACGCACAGAAAGTAACTGCCTTTCGGAGAAATCTCTTGGTGGGAGAAGCTAGCTGGCAGAAAAGCGGGTAAGATTCTTAGCTCTGACCTCTTTGGGCTTTCATCCTTACATTGGCTTTGTGTTTATTATTTAATAAGGCGGTTGGTTACATCTACACAGTCCCTCTTCCCATGGCTTCTGCATTGTCAATCTGGGGGAAGAGATGCCCAGATAAGATGCAGTCTGGCTGTGTTCTTGAGGTTATTTCCAGAAGAGATTAGGTTTTGGATGAGTTGATTAAGCAGAGGATTGCCTTCCCCAATGTGGGTGGACACCAGCCAGTGTATGGAGCGTGCAGATAGAGCAAAAGGTGGGAGGAAGATTCCTTCTTTCTTCTTGAGCTGAGATAGCCACTTCTGTCTTGGGACATCCAAGTTCCTGGTTGCTGGACCTCTGTTCTCAAGGACTCACAGCTCCAACTTCTTTTGTCCCATAGATTGCATGTGGCAGATTGTGGGACTTGACATCTTCTGCCATTGTGTGAGTCAGTTCCCATGACAAGACTTTTGATTTATCATCTACCTATCTATCTATCTAATTTCTCTCTCTCTCTCTCTCCCCCTCTCTCTACCTACCTATCTACCTATTTTCTATATATCTATTTTATTTATCTATTATCTATTTATCTATTCATCAGTCATCTAGCTTATGTTATTTATAATCATATAATTATCTTTGTGTCATCTATCTTTCTGTGTAACCTGTATATTATCTATTTACATCTACTAATCATCTATCTTTATATATTATCTACTAAGCACATACTTATGTGTCTTTGAATCTGTCATCAGTTGCCTAGTTGTTTATGTATCTTTGTGTCATCATCTATCCTTCTATGTGTTCTATGTATAATTTTCCATCATCTATCCACCATCTAGCTATCTTCCGTAATCTATGTATCATCTATGTATCTCTATTTCCATGTATTAATCTATCATCTATTGCATACTAATTAATTAATCAATCAGTCATCTATCTGTCTATCTTATTGATTATATTTCTCTGTGATAAGTGACTAATACATGTTCCTAATTTCACCTTCTGAGCCCAGCTGTCAGGCTTCTGGGGTTTTTTGATCTCTGTTCTGAAGGTGCCACAGCTGGAGATGGGCTGCATCTGTAGGACTCACATGCACCCAGAATGGCTGAAGGAGCAGCTTGCTGGACCCTATTTGTGGAAATAGTAACTCTTTCCCTGGCAGGCAGGGAATGTACATTTGTAAGTAAAATTACGACTGGTTAGAGTCTTTAGATGAAAGGAACTCAGTTCTCAGCTTCAGTACAGACATTTCTCAGTCTGACAGAGGCTCTGGCTTTCCTCTAAGATAGAGCTACCTGCTAAACACTGTTCTTAAGCATCTTCCTTACTTCCCTCTACCTATGGGGAATGAAGAAGTAGTGGTAACAGCTATTGTTGGTTGAGTGCTGGCTCAGAGAGGGAGTCTCGGGCCTACACTGCCTCATTGAGATGTCTGAAGCTATGTCCAAATGACAGAAGGGGAAAATGAAGCCAGACAGGATAGATAGAAGAGTGTAATTCTCTGTATAGTAATGAGCCTGAGCAGAGCCTGGGCATGCATGTGGACATGTGAATGGTTGACACTGTTAGTTGCCTTTACTTTCAGCTAAAGCAAGGGAGAGGCCACTTAATACTGAACTTGGAAACTGTTTTCGAGCCACAGATAATGCCACCACTGAACTTTCCTAGGGAGGAAGCTGAGTCCTCCTTCTTTCTATTAATTAACCTTGCAGGAGGCTTTGCCTCACACTTAGACTCTCCCAAGGTATCTGTCCTAAGGGGAGGAAAGCACTTTTTAAGCTTAGTGTTTAAAGGACTTCAGCTCAGAGCAACTAGGTTAACAGAGAACCTTGGGCTGTTGTGAGTCTACCCAAAGGAGAGGTCATTAAAATTCTAAGAGCTTTGGGCCTTTGGGGAAAGCATCTCATTCAAATGAAGCACTTGGCCATTTTTCTTGACAGATGCTGATAGCTGATAACAAATGCATATAGTATATAATACAAATGATGGATAATTATAAAACACTTAACAAAATATGCTATATAATATAGAATCATGATCAGAAAAGTATCAGGTAAGATTTGAGTAGTTGCAATGAATATTTGACCAGGGCATTTGTTCTGATATTAATGGCATCATTGAAAGACATATTCACAGTGTGGTCACATATCAGTTACTTTAAATCATTTTGGTATGGACCTGTGGGGAATGTGGTCAAGGGGAACTTATCATACAGTTTAAAAATTCTGGATAAAGTCATGTGAAAGACACTATTTACCATTTGTAAGTGTCCCGTGAAGTAACAGGAATGTTCTTCTAGGACCTTTTATTGGCATGTACCAAATCTATCAAATATTAGATATTATGTGTGAGGATATCTGATGCTGCTATCACTTATTTGATGAAATAATTGCTTGTATTCTAGGGAGTGGTTCAATGAATGTGTTATATAATGCATACTTCTGAAGTTGAGTTAGATATGGTACGGTATAATCTTTACTGCAAAAAAATTACTTTTGCTGTTTTGTATTTTTGTCAGTAAAATGTCTTTGGAGAAATGCATGACTGGATCAATAACTGTTACCCCTCAGGTATTTTCTAGCAGCCCCCTCCCCATAAATCCATACATTTTTTAAAAGCACAAATATCTTTTTAGTAATTCAAAAATGTTTTGCAGGCACTTATTTATAGTCAGAGTCTGTTATCTTACATGAACATTCTCGCTGAACATGCACCAGGCATATTTCTTGTATTTTGGGCTGTCAGTATGAAGTGTACTTACATTTTCCTACTGCATCGGTTTTCTTTGTTCAATTTTCAACACATTTCATATGCTTTGATAACAGATAATGCCTTACTCTGCAATTACTTGCAAGAAAATGACTTCTGTGGTTTTGTACTTTCAACCCATATTAAAAATACTCTAATAAGCTTGTTGTCACAGGAAGCTCTCTTTGTGTCAAATGCAGCGCACCATCTGAAGGACTGACAAGATGAAGATGGTTGCATTCCTGAACATTGCTGGTATTTAGGTGTTGAATTACCTGCACAATGCGGAAGCATCCTGGGCTATTGTTGTCTTACTCAAGCCTTTGTAGAAGTCCAGCTAACTGCAGGTCAGAAAGCATTGTAGGGTGTGGAAAGGTCTTCCACAGTCAGGAAAACTTGAAGACCATGGTTGACACGGTGGCATAGAAGAAACTTCCAGGCATGATGAGCTAACTCACTTGTGATGCCTTTCCTGGAAGAGAGTCTGTATATGTCCCCCATGTTCCTGTCTGCATGCTGAAAGCCAACATTTTATAAACAAAAGGTCCTCATAAAAACTTAGGGATTATAGGATGGATGGAAAATAAAAGGAAGTCAATAGTCCATTTATGGGCTACCACTGTCAACATTTTTATGTGTCTTATGATCTCCTGTTCATATTTAGAAATCATTGAGATATGTACATATCATTTTGTGCCCTTTAAAAATATTTCTCATGATCATTTGTTATTTATTTTTAAAGTCATAACTGACCACACAGATGCTTATAAGCAGATTCTTGGAGGTTAGTCTTGACAGTAACAAGCTACATGCACATTTACTTTTCTTTTAAAAATATTTTGTTACATTTACTTATTTATTTGGGGAGATGTAGGAGAGCTAGGGTGCACGTGTTCAGTTTAGAGGACTGATTGCAGGAGTCAATTCCACCCTTTCAGTGTGTGGGTCCCAGGGTTTGAAGTCAGGTCATCAGGCTTGACAGCAAATGCCTCTAACCACTGAGAAATTCTAGTAACTAGAAACATCTGAGCCACAACACAGTAGAGATTGATGAATGTTACTGTAAGACGTTGCTGTATGCTCCAAGAATTCATTTTCTTCTTTTCATTTCATTTGTTTATGTTGATAACTCTTTTTGGTATATTTGTATCTACGCAGGTGTGTGTGTGTGTGTGTGTGTGTGTGTGTGTGTATGTGTGTGTGTATACGTGCACGTGTGCACGTTCCTATAGTTATGTGTGCATGCCAGTGCATATACAAATTGTATGAGGAGATCGGACATCAACATCTATCACTCTCCACCATGTATTTTGAGACAGGGTTCTCTTACTGAACTCAGAGCTCACTGATTCAGCTAGGCTGGTCGGTCAGTGAGCTGGAGTTATGGATGTGTGCCGTTGTTCTGGGCCTTTATGTAGGTGCTATGGATCCAAACTCAGAGCCTCATGCTGATGTACAGGTGCCGGACTGGCTGGGCCATCTCCCCAGTGCTCAATAATCCTGTGACAAAACTGTGTGGATAAATGGTTATAATAAAAGAGAAGAGAGGCACCAGGGGGCCTGCAGAACTATTTTGAAGACCCCCTGGTACCACAAACTCATACAACTCAAAGCTGGTTTACTAGGGCTGAAATCTCTTCAGTCTTTTTAGAGAAGAGCTCCTCTTTGTCATCACAAGTTGTATCTGTTACATAACCCTGACATCCAAACTCAAGGAGGTGTTTTGCATACTTCCGAAGTTCATAAAGATAAATAAGAGCTTTTGTGAAGAAGGGTTTGAAGAACTCAGTGTATTGCCAGGTGGCTTTTTCTGTGTTGAGGTTGATGGGCTGTCTGATTATTTCAATGGTTTTCTAAAAACGACTTACTTTTTATTACATTTACTTATTTATTTGGTGTGTGCGTGTGCGTGTGCATGTGTGTGTGTTTATGTACCATAGAGTACATGTGGAAGTCAGAAGACAACTTGGGGAAGTCAGTTCTCTCCTTCTACCATGTGGGACCTTGTAACAAACAGGTCATCAGTACAGCAACTACCTCTATCTGATGAGCCATCTCCTTAGTCCCAAGTTCACCAGTTTTGAAACGAAACTCCTGGGAATCCTTTTCTGGCCCAAGCAGGGGTGAGGAGGAGGTGCCTGCTGGTCCATGTATGATGCTGATCGACTGATAGCATGTTCTTTTAGACATATGACTTGATGTAAAATTAAGTTTAAATTTAAGCATAGAATTTTGTGAGTTTTGACAAATGTTTGTGGTGTTGGCTGTGATGGCTAATCTTGGTTGCTAACTTGACGTACCTGGGAAGAGAAAACTTCAGTTGAGGAATTACCTCAATTATATTGGCCTGTGAGTATATCTATAGGGGCATTTTCTTAACTGATGATTGATGCAGGAGGGCCCAGCCCACCGTGGGCAAGACCATGTCTAGGAAGGTGGGTCTTTGGCTATGTAGAAGGGAAGCTGAGCATGAGTCTGCAAGAAGCCAGGAAACAGTGTTCCTCCATGGTGTCTGTTTCAAACTCCTGCTTGAGCCCTGCCTTGGCTTCCCTTAATGATGTGTTAACCTGCTGTGGGATGTTCTGTATGGCAAATGTGTTGCTAATAAAGCACTGATTGGCCAGTGGCTAGGCAGGAAGTATAGGCGGGACTAACAGAGAGAATAAAAAGAACAGGAAGGCGGAGGGAGTCACTGCCAGTCACCGCCAGGACAAGCAGCATGTAAAGATGCCGGTAAGCCACGAGCCATGTGGCAAGGTATAGATTTATAGAAATGGATTAATTTAAGATATAAGGACAGTTAGCAAGAAGCCTGCCACGGCCATACAGTTTGTAAGCAATATTAGTCTCTGTGTTTACTTGATTGGGTCTGAGCGGCTGTGGGACTGGCAGGTGAAAGAGATTTATCCTGACCGTGGGCCAGGCAGGAAAACTCTAGCTACATTAACCTGTAAGCTAAAGTAAACCCTTTCTCCCCAAGCTGCCTTGGTCCTAGTGCTTGCCACACACACAGAAGCAGACTGGGACGTACATTGCTATCAGAAGTGGGTGCTGCTACAATGGACTTGACCATGTTGTTTTTGGCGTGGATGTAGAAGGATTTTGGAGCTTTGGACTGGAAAAGCCATTGAATACTCGGAGCTGCTCATGAATGATTCTGTGAGAGTTTGGAAGATAAGAATGCTGGAAGAAGTGCAGGCAGTGGAGGCCTGGCTTGTGAAGAAGTTTCAGAGGGAAGTAGAGACTGTATGAGAGCCGTTTGTGTGATCTATTTGAATCAAGCATCTGTGGAAGTGAACCGTGCTGTGCTTTACGGGGACAATGGGTCCTGGTCAGCTGGAGCTGAAAATCAGCCTCAAAGATTCTGGCCTCTTATTAATCTGGGATGCATATTTCTGATTAGAAGGCAAATTCAAATTCTGTTTGTCACTGTCCCAACCAGTCGTCAAAGGAGTCCTCCTTGTGTGTGATGTGGAAAGGTCTGCAGTCCTTGCAACTCTGACATGCTCACGATACTCATTACCAGCTGAGTATGGAGGGCAGTTTCTGATGGCTTTGCTTTCCTCCGGACAGCTGTCAACCTGGCTCCTCTAAATGGAACCCTTTCTTCCTCACTACAGTCATGTTATCCAAAATAGATCCATATCTATTCATATACATGCTCATGTGTTTATGTACATGTATGTGCAGGAGTCATGCATATGTGTACATGTGGAAGCCAGTGGTTGGTGTCCATTGTTTTTCTCAATCACTCTCCACCTTATTTTTTGAGACAGGATCTCTCACTGACCCCAGATCTCATCAGTTTGGCTAGGCTGGAGTTTTAAGAGTTTCCAGCACAACCTGTGTTAGACATTGAGCCTTCTTTCAGTATCTTCTTTCAGTATCTCCCTGGAATTAGATACACATTGCAAGCACCAGGGATCCTCCTTATTTCCTCCTCTCCAGAGCTGGGATTAGAGATGCACATCACCACGTCTGACTTTGATGTAAGTTCTGGGAATTTAACTCAGGTCTTATGGTGGTTTAAATGAGAATGGGACCCATGGATTCATATATTTGAATGTTTGTCTTCCAGTAGTGGAACTGTTTGGAAAGGATTAGGAGGCATGGCCTTGTTGGAGGAGGTGTGTCACTGGGGGTGGGCTTTGGGTTTTAAAAAGCCCATGCCAGGCCTAGTGTCTTTCTCTGCCTGCAACTTGCAAATCCAATGTGAGCTCTCAGCTCCTGTTCCAGCACTATGTCTGCCTGCCTGCCGTCATGTTTCCCATTCACGATAATCATGTAAGCAAGCCCCCAATTAAATGCTTTCTTTTATAACTTGCCTTGTTCATGATGTTTCTTCACAGCAATAAACAGTAATTAAGAAAGATCCTCATATTCATGTGGGCAAGCACTTTACTGACTGTCTCCTGAGCCCCAGAACATGAGTTGATATCAGTCCATACTCTACCTGCAGCTCAGTCCATCTTTGGCGCTTCTGTCTTAACTGAATTCTTTGTCAGGAGTCAGTGGCTACTAGTTCATTGAGGTTTTCATCTGTGCTCTGATTAGAACAAATATTTTCAACATGCCTTGTATTTGTGCACCAGACATTGACAATTAGAAAGCACTCAAACTATTATATTCTGGTTATCAAAAGCTCAAGGCCCTGAAATAGGATGCCTGAGACAATGTATTCCACATTCTAGCATCCTCTAATGATCAATGCATTAATCAGAATCAGTAGTGACAGCATAGTAAATACTTGTCGGAATAAACTTATTAAAAATACATTAGTTCTAAATAAAATCTTGTATTGATTTGTCATTTGTTCTATTAATAGGAAACTTTACACCTGCTCTCAAATCATCTAATCAAAAAATACCCGTTTCCCCGACAGGCTGAAGTTAAATGATTAGTATAATTTCTCTGTGTGGAAGAGAAGGTGATAGCTCATCAGCATGCACAGTTTGGCCTGTCTAACTTTCAGAAAAGCAGTGAGGAGAGCAGATATGGGAGGTAATTGAGGTTCCCGTACAGGGTATGAATGGGGGAAGGCAACATTTCCCTTCTGAGTAAGTGTGAGAGATGCAACATCGAGGCTTTGATACTGTGTTCCCTCGGCTTTAGCTCAGTTGTCTTCTCTGAAGCCAAGAAAGCAAGAATCTCTAAGAAATGCATTAAAGTTTTCAGACCCCAGCAGAGACCTATGTAACAATTAGCAGTCACCCAGAATGGAAACAGTGACAATTCCACGATCCAGGGAGTGTTTTTCACAAGGGATTTTGGAATTCAGGAAACTAGCCCTTTAGTCTGACTTTGTTACTGTCTGTCATTAACACACTGCAGCAGGACGTTTTTCAGAAAGTGTGTAAATTGGGTTGGTGGAGAGTCAGTTAGTTAGATGATAGTTTTTATTTTTAATTTAGCCCTGTCTTACTTTAGTATCTCCCCAGGAGTCTGATACAAGTTGCAATTCATTTTGGGGGCTTAAACCTACTTCCAACATTCCCTCATTAAATTTTAAGTACAGAAAAATCTCTATTTATGTAGCTCTATTTTTTTTTTTTTTTTTTAGCAAGCCTCTACATCAGATCTTAGAATAGTTGGAGAATGATCAGAAGCATGTGAATGTGGAGTTCAGGGCCTTCGCTTTGCCAAGATAGAAACAAGCCTGCCAGATGCTGTCTAGTCTTCTGATGAGTACCCATCCTTTCTGCCCAGCTGCGGCACCTGCTCAGAGCAGCATCTTCAGTGGGAATCGGAAGTTACCCTTGCTGTTAATCTCTGGCTTGGAGTGCAGACACCACAACGGATTGTTGGCTAGATCCTGGTGCCTCGGTTCCTGCTTTACTAATAATCCTTTTTGCTCAACACTTATCAAGAAAGAGTTCCTGGTAGACCTATGACCAGAAGCAGAACACAAGCATTCAGGAGTGAGGGACTGCACCACAGGAAGAGAACACAGTGTCTCACCTGGGTCAGGCCCGAACCCTCATTCACGGGCACTGTTGTGGCTAACATATCTGAATGGATCTGGTTCCAGACTCTGACTTTCAGATGGCTTCTTTTGCAGTCAGTCTAACCTGCTTGTTGAACTGAAAACAAAGGCAGCCCCCAAACCTAGCCTTCTGCTCCATGCTCATTCCCCTCCGTGGCACTGCATCTGCCTTTGGAACCCTCCCCTCCTCATTCTGTTCAATTTGATAATGCACCAAAAGGAAAGTTCATTTCCTACCTTGGGGAATAAGCCATGGCGATTGGGTAGTTACTGCTGGGTCACTGGAGGAGACTCTTCAGTCTGGGATGATTTATGCAATGAGCTAGAACTCAGTTTAGGGAGCAGTGCCCGAAGCCTTCTCATGACCTTAAGTTGACCACTGAAATGTCAGGACTTAAAAAGTTCAGAGCCTCTGCAGAGGCACTAAACAAGGGCAGCTGAGGACATGAAGCCTCCTGCTCAGTGAGAATTTTACTTCTATGAGGAAGGCAAAAATCTTCCATTAGCAACTAGTGTAGTTGTTTGTTTGTGTATGTGAAAAACCTCAGTACACAGTCTTTTAATCTGCTCAGGGTGTGACCTAGGTCATATGGCCACATGACTGGTCACACAATCTAAAGGCTAGAAAAACAATATTCAAATTTTTGTCTTTAGAAAGGTAAGTTTTCTAGTTAGAGTTGACTGTCAACTTGACACAGCATAAAGCCAACCCAGAGGGGAGTCTTAATTGAGATATTACCCAGATGAGATTGGCCTGTGGGTATGTCTGTGGGGAACTGTCTTGATTGTTAATTGATATAGGAGAACCCAGCCCACTGTGGGTGGCACCATTCCCTAGGTAGGTGGGGTTCTGGGCTACTTAAGAAAGCTGAGCCTGTGAGCCGACCAGCAAATGATGTTCTTCCATGGTTTCTGCTGCACTTCTTAGCTGTGAGTGAGTTCCTGTGTCAGGGATAATATTGTGTGGATTAGCAAACAGGCCTGGCTTAAAGTTCATACCCTGAATTCTCTCAATGCTGACCTGTAAGCTGAAATAAACCATCCCCTCCCCTAAGTCACTTTAGTCATGCTATTTATCACAGAAACAGGATGAAACTAGATAAGCAGGAGGAAGATGAGTAAAGAACGGTGGTCATTCCAGACACAAATTAACTTCTCATTTCTTTATTTACTCAATGTCCTAGACAGGGGCTCAGAATTTCCAGTGCCTCTTCATTAGTTCTTCACATTTACTCCTCATTTTATTGGTTGTGCTTTCCTACGTGTTTAGTTGTTTGCTTGGTATTTGTTCTCCACAGAGGGGATAAAGTCCAAGTTTCAATCAGGGGTGTCTGAGAACCCCCATGCGTGTGTTCCCAGTTCTCCTTTCCAGCCATCTCCACTTCCACTTCTTCATGTGTTCTGGTAAGTTGGCACTCTTGTTGCCTTGATTACAGAGGTAGAGCTTACTCCTCAGTCAAGACCACCTCCATCTGGGTCTTTTCTGGCAAGTGTTCTTAAAGAAGGTCCCTGAAGGTAGCAATAGCGGAGCACCGTCATGGTGATTTGGTGGCAACGACCAAGCATCATCATGATGGTTTGATAGCAATGGCCGAGCACCATCATGGTGGTTTGATAGCAAAGGCTGAGCACCATCATGGTGGTTTTCTTACACGCTTGTATGTTCCAATGCCAGAGGACTTCTTATCTGGTGCAACAGGTAGACCTGGGAGTAAAGCCTGCAAGGCAAACACACAGTAAGTGTTCAGTGTAACAGACCATAATATACCTGGGGAAACAAACCATCTTTTACTACTTCCCCTCGTTTCCCAAACATTCGGAGTCAATGACATAAAAGACTCTGTTAGATAAACCAATGCTATTGCTTGATTAACCAAATGTGCCAAGAACCTAGTAATGTTTATGGATATCGATGCTGCTGTCACCCCATCCACATGATGATTACATTTGCTACTGACTGCCCTGTGGAATGCAGTGGCTGTCAGTAACTGTGCGTGTTGGTGTGGCTTTCTTCTTTTTCTTTGTCTAATTTCCTCTGCAACAATAGTAGTCATTTCATTTCCCTTCTTGTTCACCTGTTCTTATCTGATTAGTATTGCTACATAGAAGGCCTTTCTATGACTCAGTGGAGCAGGGAAATTCTTGTATCAAGAAGCGAAGTCCAAATGTCCTAGCATAAACATCATTTTGTCTTCACAGCCATGGTCTCTGGCAGGCAGATTTCGTGTGCCATGTCACAAGGTTTGATTCATTGAAGAATGAAGAATGGCTACTTCCTCACAGAATGGACTCTGAGGGCTATTGAGTTCTCTTTAAGCTTCTCAGTTAATTAAAATAAAGACAATACCAAATTCAGGTTGCTTAATATATATTAATAGACCTGAAAATTCTCTAGCTTTCTTGGAATAGACATTGCTGGGGAACAGACCATTGGAGACTGCGGTGAGCCAGCAGGCTTGCTTGGTGATAGGAAGAATATCTCTATTCAAAGGAGATTCTCTAAAAAATGGCAAAAAAGAGGAAAAAGTTGAACCTGTAGAAATATATTTATTCTTCTAAAATAGCTTTAAAATTAGATTTGTTCTCTCTCTTGCTGTGGGATGTTCTGTATGGCAAATGTGTTGCTAATAAAACACTGATTGGCCAGTGGCTAGGCAGGAAGTATAGGCGGGACTAACAGAGAGAATAAAAAGAGCAGGAAGGTGGAAGGAGATGCTGCCAGACGCTGCCAGCCACCGACAGGACAAACAGCATGTAAAGATGCCGGTAAGCCACGAGCCATGTGGCAAGGTATAGATTTATA
>CABHPH010130495.1:0-44721 GCA_902168325.1 Peromyscus nudipes
AAGGGCAGGAGACTTCCTCAGCATAAAAAGAAGTTCAACCTTACAACAATGGCAGTTTCATTGAGTTAGGGTATTAAGTGACCACCAAGGCTAGCACACACATGATCAATGGAGGTTTCCTAAACTCAAAGTCATACAGAGGTCAGGTTAAATTTGTTTTACTCCTTGATAAGATTAAACTCTTTCTTCTATTCCGTTAATGGGAAAATTTGTGAGAAACACAAACTTTGGTAGGGAGAACTAAAGAGTCAGGATTATAAACAGAAGAGCTTGGCTTTGGACTCTGGAAATAACTCTAAACAGCATCCTGGAAGCAGACAAGACCTAGTTAACGTCCTGAATATTTGTTTCCCTCTATAATTTAGCATTGATTGAACCCGAGGACTTAACAGAATTCAGGACATAGTTCAACAGCCATCATTGTTCTTGCAACATTTGTTTAAAAAGTGAAATCTTCAATATATCCAAAAGCCATATCAACAGTTAACACTCAAAATATATGCAACAAATAGTGTCTTATTTGGTATCATTTCATGAGTTTAAAATATTATCAGTTTTTTCCCCAAGAGTTCCTATACCCAGAATAGAACTGCCAGAGATGAAAAGTAAAACAAGAAGAATGGTCATGTGGAGAGGTTGGAAGAATTCAACAAAATATTACTACCATATTTTAATTTATTAAACAGAAAGACATCTCGGAAGGATGTGATTTCCTTCTCTATAGTAAACTATCTCTCTGAAATATCAGTCTGGATTTTCCACAGAAAGAGACTAAGGTAAAACTTAGCATTTGGAAAAATTCAAACTTGAGGTGATGTCTGTTATTTATAAATATGTGATGAATTTTTCCAATTCTTAAAGAAATCCAATTGGTTCATTCACCTGGTGTTTTCGTCAGTTTTGTTGGTGGGCTGCTTTTGTATTGAGTCTATTCACATTATGAATTTCATTGCTAGGTAAATGGAAATCTATGAATAGATTATGATTCCAAATTATCAGTGTTTTGTTTTCTTTCTAAATACAATGATTTACATTAAAAATAACTTAAGAACCACTAGTGTTTATAGAGCACGGTGTGAAAATAGCATAAACTGTCAATAGTGTTTACAAAACTCAGCAAAGTAAATATCATTAGCTTTGTTGGATTAACAGACAACTGGGGGCTATGCACCACTCTAGTTGAATGAATGGCTTGGATGTTGCTGGTTGATCTTTGATCTTTTGGGGAACCCACCACCCAGCTCCCAAATAAATCACACACATAGTGGCTTATTACTTATAAATGCCTAGCCTTAGCTTGACTTATTGCTATCCAGCTTTACTTAAATTATCCCATCTAGTTTTTGCCTTTAGGCTTTTACCTTTCTCTATTTCTGCATACCTTTCATTATTTCTTATTCTGTGGCTTGCTGTTTAGCTGGGTGGCTGGACCCTGGTGTCCTCCTCCTTCTCTGGCCACTTCTTCCTCTCCTCCCAGATATTTCCTTCTATTTATTCTCTCTCCCTGCCAGTCCTGCCTATCCTTTCTCCTGCCTTGTTCCTGGCTGTTCTTTATTAGACCATCAAGTGTTGTAGACAGGTACAGTAACACAGCTTCACAGAGTTAGACAAGTGCAACATAAACAAAAGTAACACACCTTAAAATAATCTACAACATGTGAGCTTTGGAATCCCACACCTGTGTTCAAATCTAAATTATGATGTTAAGCAAATGTATATCTATTATGGTGATATTTTATTTGTACTGAAATGTGATTTTATTTGTATGTTAATAAAGTTGCCTGGGGGTCAGAGCTAATAGCAAGCAGAGCAGAGCTGGGCATTCATGGTGCACGCCTTTAATCCCAGCACTTGGTAGGCAGAGCTAGGTAGATCTGTGTGGTCAAGGATACAGCCAGCCTTGGAGACACACACCTTTAATCTCACTACCATCCATAGAAGACCCGGAGGTCTGTACATGTGTTTACAACCAATGAGAAGGCAGAACAGACAGTCTATATAAAGACAAACACACAGGAAGTAGGTCTCTTGGCTGAAGACGATAGCTGCAGCAGTGATGGTAAGGCTCTTAGCTCTGACCTCTTGGGCTTTCATCCCTGCATTGGCTCTGTGTTTCTTATTTAATAAGACGGTTGGTTACATCTACAATCTATTTGTCTCCCTTCTTTGCCTAACTTAATTCTGATAAAATGCCATTATTAATGCTTATTTCATGGATTCATTATGAATTAGAAATGTACCAGTGTATGGTTAAGTACTCGGTATCATTTTGTTTCTGTCACTTTAAAGTATCTTGCATCAAGCTATAGAATTATGAAAGGGAAATTCTGGGAATCATACCCAGATTTACTTAATCTAAAAATGAAAATCATACAGTTCAAATAATCACAATGCAAAATTTCAAATTCATTTAATATGTGTAATAAGTATTAATATTACATAATTCCACTGTAGTTTGAATATATTCACAGAAATTAGAAGATTTTCTATAGCTAGCTTTTTGTTACAAGAATATTTAAAAATAATGGTGCCTTGAAGGCAAATAGATTTCAGACAAGACATTGGAAAAATTATATTGAGTTTACTTGAAAATAACCTAGCATCTCACTTTGCTTATTTAGGTTCTTGCTTTTGGTGGCATTATGGGGCCTTTAAAATCATTCTCTTGATTGAGTCTCCAGGAAACACTCTTGAGGTTACACATGGATCCTCCGAAATGTATAACCATGTCAAGTGGCAAAAACAAGATTTTAGCTCAAGCAGGCCTGGTGGCAAAACTTAGTTCTTAAAGCACAAATGAATTAGGACACCAAGGTCTCTTTATCAGAAATGATAGCATTGCATGGAGCCACACACAAATATATTTAAATGTCTATCCCTAAAAATCTCAGGGGAGAGAAATTTTAAATAAACTGCAAAGCTCCATAGAATTATTTTGTTCAAGGGCTCTTTAACCAGGCATGCTCCAACCTCGCAGCCGCCTGGGCCTTACCTAAGTGTTCTAGTCTTATATGCTGCAGAAGTTTCTACTGAAGGCCAATCTTCTCCCTACAACACAGCATGTAACACTCTCTTCAAAGCCTGAGAATGATTAACAAAATTCCAGCAACTTCTATTCCACATGTGGGACAAAGGTAAATTCCCATTTATATTTCAAGATACCTGAAACCTACATTTCCAAGGTAATCAATGCCCCTGAAGCCTTGTCATTGGCCAAAATAGTATCAGTTCTTAAACTCACTAAAGCTTAAAATAGATGGAACTGGAGACTCTGAAATTGTCATATAATATGCATGCACTTCAACTTGATTAAGCACATATCTTGCTCACATTCTGTGCCTTCTATTTCATGCATTGATTAGTATATAGGACATGATTAACACATGTTAGAGGTATGGATGTCACTATCCAAACAGAAACACAGTTTTTCTGCCACGCCCCCCTCGTCCAGCAAGGGAGACATGACACCGAGCTCTTCTTCTTGCAGTTTATTCAGGCCTTGAATCAATCTTCTGACTTCTAAAAGTTCCCCCGGGGAAAGCCTCTCCCGGCCTTATATAGGCTCTGGGCAGCCAACCCCAGGTCGCCACGTGGGCATTGCCCAATAGGCTCAAGCATGCGCAAGCAAGCCACAACCTCCGCTATAATTGTTTACCATAGGGAGCGCTCGCCGTCGGGATGGCGGAAGGCGGTAACCAGTGCCACCTGTAAGGCATAGCTGCACGCAGCTCCCTACATTTTTCTGCTTCTCCACTGTCAAAAGAAGTGGCCTTAGGCTTGAGCAAATAAACACAGAGCAACATAACACTATTTCCACCTATTCTCTTCATACAGTTCCCAAGTTTTTCTGAGTTTTATTTTGTCATGAATTGCCACTGAGTCTACCCTAAGAATATTTGACTACTCTGGCTTTTTTTTTTCTCCTTTAAGTGAGGAATCATTTGAAGGAAAGCAGAATTCCTGATTTAAAAAAAAAATCTCCAGGGTGTTTAGTGCCAATCCTTGGGAATACTGGTATTGTACCTCTCTAGAGTCAGCAACATTGGCCTGATCCATACATTTTATTTCTACTCTAATTATAGTTATTGTTAAAGAAATAGGATTTTGACTTTAAGATTTTCTTAGTTCTAGGTATCACTACAGAATTCCATAGACTATAGGTTTTATAAAACAGAAATTGATGTACACATAATTTTGAAGACTAAAATTCCAAGATCAGGATTGTATCAGAGTGGGTTTCTAGTGAAGCACATCTTCTTGACTTGTATACAGCTAACTGCTTTCATTATGTGGTCACATGACCTGTCACATATCAAAAGAAACAGGCTTATTTCTCTTCTCTTAGGGACAACAGTTATATTGAAAAGGGCCCTATTTTCTTACAAGGTTCCACTCCATGACCTTACTTAACTTTATTATGTCCTTGAAATAAACTCATCTACAAATACAATCACATTGTGAATTAGAACTTCAACATATGAGCTTCCAGAAAATACAACATAGATTTTAATAGTGATTACACATTGAGGCCAAATGCACATCCTGAATTTGCCAGAGCAGCTACCCATTTTGTCTGTTATTAAGTGTTCCATCCACTCAGTTCTGTGTTGTATTCTCAGTAAATTATGTGGTCTCCCTAAGCATGTTATCTCCAATAAGCCTTGATTTCTTTCTCTCTGACTAGGTTTGTCATAAATTGAACCATAGCAAAAGTGTTAGTGTCAGTCCTGCTTGGCTGACACTTTGATACTAAGTGTATCTTTGTAATCTATAAAAATGGCTTCAAAGATCAAAATTTAATGCTCCAGCCTTCGGTGACAGTTGGCTGGCTTTGTTTCAAACTACCCATTAATTGTTACCTTTATGTCCTTTGGCCTTGAGGCCTGCTGCAGTGGCTTTTCACACTCCTTGTCAAGCCTTCAGTGGGGGAGAGTTTAAGTGTAACAATGTGCACCTGTAGGTCTTTGTGAGAGGCAGGATAAATCCAAGGATGGGGTACCCTTCCTCCTTTTTTCTTTTCTTATTTTCTGCCTTCCTCTTTCCCATTTCCTTCTCTCCCCACCCCACCCCGTCCTCCATGTGTTTCCCCCTCCCTGTTTCCCTCATACCTTTTCTTCATTCCCTCCTTCCTTTCCTCTTCCTTTCCTCTTAGATATAATATTTGTTTTCAAATTTGAGCGGAGTCTCTTCCTCCCTGATACCTGCCAAATTTCCTTCTTTCTCAGACTTTTGTTTTCTGTCTGAACTCTGAAATGACTTACACACCTTCCCTCCTTGCTATGTTGCTATATTTTCCTCAGACTTTAGCTTTGGAAGAATTTTACAAAAAGTTTTCTCTTCTACTACTACTAACCATATAATCCCTGTACTCAGTGAGAGGACGAGATACCTGCTATGTAGAAACTATCTCTCTGTCACTGCTATAGCTCAGCAGGTTTCCTTATTGGGACTACAAACTGATTTTAGAGCAGAAAGCAGTGTTCAAACCAGTTTTCCTCACACTGATATAATTCAACAAAAAGTGAAAATTTCAGATAGATATTTGTGTTCTCCATCAATAGAGACATAGTCATCCCAAATTCAAGACGCAGATTAAATGGCATATCTATCACATGGAATTAATAATTCCCTTGGCCAATATTTACTCAGAAATGTAGGTTCAATATATATATATTAGGTATATTAAAATAACTAAAACATATTAGTGTAGAGATATTTTGTTTATGCTCTAACAAATAAAGCTTACCTAGAAATCAGAGTGCAGAGCTAGCCACTAGTTAACTTATAGAGGCCAGGCAGTGGTGGCACGCACCTTTAATCCCAGCAGTTGGGATTTCATGCCTTTGATCCCAGTACAGGGGAGGAAGAAACAAGAAGTGATATGGCTGGGCATAGAGAGGAATATAAGGCAAGTGGAGACCAGAGCTCAACCCTTTACAGGCTGAGGAGTTGGCAAGGTAAGATGTAGCTGTGGCTTGCTCCTTTTCCTCTCTGATCTTTCAGCATTTACCCCAATATCTGGTTCTGGGTTTTTATTATTAAGACCAATTAGGATTTGTGCTACATATTAATGAAACACATTTCATTGTTATCTGCAACTTTTTACCCCAAATTGTGCTGTGCTTATATATGGCTGAAGTAAAATTGCCAGGGTCAGACTCCAAGAAATCTTATCCCAGTGAAAATCAAGCTGAACCTAGTTTCATCCTTGTCTTTTTGAGGATCCATTTTTCCCTGTCTGCTGTGAAGCCTATAGGGAATTGCCACAGGCAATGACTGCTAAATTATATGATGATGGAAGAAGTGAAATGTTCTAAATTTGAGAGTAGTGAGGGGTTCCCAACTCATTTAACTATTCCTTTGAAATTGTAAGTCACACGAGTTATATCTCAATAAAACCAATAAAGAATGAAAACATTAGTATAAAATAAGTTTATGTATTAGAAGTTCAAATTTAAAATTTGAAAATTTAGATTACACATGAGGCATGTTTTTTGCTTCCATTGGACATAGATTAAACTACACTTTATTTGGTGCCAGAATGAAGTCAAGACTCTATGGCAGAGGGGGAATGTGCAGCATTTGACTACGTTTCTGGTAGGCTATGATAGTTTCTCTGCTACTCATCATTGGTCTTCCACCTTATGCTTGCAGAGCATGACTCCTCTGGAGTACAGAAATACTACATGGGTCCAGATACTGAAAGGGCCAGGAGTCATTTATGAAGATTCATTTTTACTAATTACAGAAAAAGAACCAAATCACAAAATAACCCCGAGTTGTCTTAGATACTGTTATAAAATAACGTAAGTTATTAACTTCTAAAATGAAGATGTGAAGAAAAGTCTTTATAATCATTTTATGATTTAGACTTCAGTAGTCTTGAAAACATAAACTCAGCCAAAACACTGCAAAGAAAACTAAATAACTTATTTACGTTGCTACTGGATGTAATTACTGCAGCCACCATGAGTTTAGAATTTCATGCTTCAGGTGACAGTTTATAGGCAGTAAACACTATGTTTACCACTCAGAAAAACAAGAGGTAGGGTTTTATCTCTTTAAAAGGCAAGGATCCTAGGCATAGAGAACAGTGTCCCTGAAGACACAGATATTGATGTGTGAGTGTCCTTCACACCCACATCTTTTATTCCACAGCAGATTGGATGTTGTGATCATAGAAAATGAGAGCAGGTGGGAGATTTCAAGAGAAAAACCAGTTCTACAATTTCGAGCCAAATTTGGAGCAAACTTTAACTAAATACCTGCCAGGTAAAAAAGGGACTCTGGTCAGGTCTACTTCTTGGTTCCCAGGAAATGATCCTGAGTCACATTTTACAGGGGCTTAAAAAGTCAAAACCCATAATTCATTGCATTTCCCATTAGGTCCAATCAGGGACAAACACACACCCTCACACATTTCCTGCCTACATACCTCCCACCTACATGCAACCAAGCACATCTGGTATAGCTGGTTCAAACAAATGTGTTTAGGGAAATAAAAACGTGTGGCTTGTTATTTCTCAAGAACTACAACTCCCAGCATTCCAGGAAGTTGCCTTGTCCTTGGCAGGTGGGGCTCACAGGTGAACTTTGGGTATTACAGTGGCCAGCATGGGAATACTGAAGAAAAAGAAGATTCACATTGTAGGTGGGATGGCACATGACACATGATTTCATCAAACCAGTCAGAACAGGATGAAGTTTTCTGTTCAAACACCAGGAACAGGACATGATTGTGTAAATCAAGTCATCGCTATGGAAATCTAGATCATGTAGATAAAGGAAATACATAAAAATAAAACCAAGCCAATATAAAAAGATCTTGAAGCCAATAGTAAATAAAGGTTAAGAGATACAGGCTATCTGATCCAAGAGTATAGAAGTAACTAACAATCCAGTCAAAGTAACTGAATTAGAAGCCAAAAAAGCTAGTTCATGTCAGGACTACAACAGGCTGTCTGAGGATTCTGTTTGAAAGTAATGAAATGTGAGTAATCCTTTCCATAGATGTGAAGTTTGTACTTTAAATCAAAACTGAAAATGAATACTTCAAAGGAAATTGTTCCCTAAGAAGTGGAAGGCTGTTACATGGCTTGTAGTATCTTATTCATAGAGTCTTATTCATTACCTAAGGAATAGCTGGAATCCATCCTAGACATGACCCTCCCCAGGGAGTCATTAGCCCACATTAGATTCAGTTTCCTCCTTAGGTAAGCATTCCTCTTACAGACCAATATCAAACTCAGAGTGTATAAAAGACACCACCTATTTACTTTTGATTCACTCTTTCAATCACTCAAACATGGAATCCACCTCGGTGTTACATAGAAAAATCTTCTGTGGATCACCAGTGACTTTTATATCACCACATTCAATAGCAGTTTCTTAATTTTCTTCATATCTGTCTTCTCAATAGTACATAACAAAAAGATGACTTCTCTTCTCTAAAATGTTCTTATCTTGGCATCTCTACCACTGTAAGCCTCTGATAACAAGCCTTTCATTGAGTGACTACTTTTTCTGAACTTATTCAGCTGGCTATTCTTCCCACAACCAATTTAGACAAAGGTACCCGAGAGTTCATACTTCCTTTTTATTTACACATCAGCTTCCCATGATCGCATTTATCTGCAGCATCAAATATATCAAATGTTAATGGTGTCTATATTTTCTTAGACTTCCCTCTAAGGTATGTTAAAGCAGTCTCTTCTTATTTTTGGTTTCAATTTCTATCATTTTGCCCCCTACTTGAAAAATCATAATCAGAAAACATTAAATGGAAAATTCCAGAAAAAATCATGAGCTTTAAATTTCATACTGTTCTTAGTGGTGTGATGAAATCTTGTGTTCTGATCTATCCCACCTGCAATGTGAATCTTCCTTTTGTCCAGTATTTCCATTCTGTATATACTACCTGTACACCCGGCACTCAACCACTGATTTTGTAATTGGAACAACTGTTATAAAATCACAGCATGTATGTTAGTACAAATCAGTGTAGCTGGCAAATTGGATACAACAAAAAAAGAAGATGGGTACAGAGTTTTAAGTGACGCAGTTTAATAAAGAAAGGAAACAATTCAAACCAACCAAACAGCTCAGCAGTTAAAGGAGCTTGCAGTGAAGCCTGACAACCTGAGCTCCCCTGAACCCACCCAGTAGGAAAGAACCTACTCCTTCAAGTAGGCTCTGACCTCTATATGTGCTATGACACATGTGGCCCTGAAACATAAATTTAAAAATATCAAAAAAATTAAATTGTATGCTAAGTTTTCTAAAATGTATTTTAAGATAGTGTTGTTTCACAGTGCCTAACTTGTAAATTAAACTTTATCTTAAGTCTGTATATATAGGGAAAAGCATAGTATAAATAGGATCAATGTGCATCCACCAAAGGTCTTGAAGTACATTGTTATGGATAAGGAAGAGTACTGTATATCATTAATTCCTTTCCACCTCAAACTGCAGGCATTTCCCACATTTTCATATTAGTCTGGAAAAATTCTAAAACGTACACAGGCTGGATGGTTGAAACCACAGAGGTAGCTGAAAATGTCCAACTGGATGATTGATGTCATTTCAGGTTCTTCTTCTGACTTGCAGATAACCACCTTCTTGCTGTGTGTAGTCTCACTGCATCTTTCATGAGACATGCTGGTGTCATCTTCTTTTACGACTCTCCCATGATAATTTTATTTAACCTTTGTCACATCATCAATGGCCTGTTTCCAAACAGCTATATTGGAAGTAGAGATTCAATCTATGAATTGGGTGGGATGCAATTTCATCCAGAGTATCTTTTCTGTTTAATCTTTCTTGTTTTAGACAATGGCCCTCAAATGTGTTTATTACCAAATCTTGAGGTATATTTCCCTTATTTTAATGCCCTTAATCAATAGAATTGGTTGATATATTGAGTATTCTTTCTCAAGATATCTTGAACCAGTCCACCTTTTTTCACTGCCTCTGCTCTTATCCAAAGCCACTTTTCAATATGTCTGTCTGATTCAGACTTCCCACCAATTCTATTCCAGTACAGTATTACTTTGAAAATAAATCAGATCATATTGCCCCTGACTTTGAATGCACAATTTTTTTTCTGTTTCTTGAACCCCAAACTGTTATGTTGGGCCCATGTCTTCTGTTTATTTCTGCATCAAATAATTATAAGAGTGCCTGGTGCATAGTAGATGTTCAATGAATACTTGCCATATGAATAATTGCTTAATTAATCTAATATATAAACTATCAGATGAAGTTATGCTCACAAACTTCATTCTCATATTTTGGCATGTGTCTCTCTGTGTACTGTGTGTACATGTGTGTTCAGGAGTGGGCACATTGTATGTGGATGCACATAGAGAACTGAAGCTAGGATGACATCATAGCATTTCTTGATAGCTCTCCACTTTAGTCATTGAGCCAGGGTATCTGTTAACTTAGTTAAACTTAATTTTGAGACATCCTCATATCTAGAACAGAGTCATCAGAAGCTGGGTGTGGGTGACAACTCTGGCTGGAGATAAAAAGCTGAGAATCTTGACTAACCTTGCTCTCCTTCTTACTTCTTAGATCATAAGCTTTGAGGATAGTTTAGGTTAAAATAAATGTCTAAACTAATCAGTTTCATTTTATTTAACTCATTCAAATTTTCGTTTTTAATTCAATTTTATGGGTATGGGTATTTTACCTGCATGTATTACCATGTGTCCACCCAGTGAAGGTGATGGATTCTCTGAAACTGGAGTTAAAGATGGTTGTGTGCTACCATATGGATGGTGGCAATCAAGATAGGGCCTCTGGAAGAGCAACTCTTAACTACTGAACCATCTTTCCAGACTCCATTTATTGCCCTTTCTTAAATGATGACACTTAAATGTTGATAAGCCATAAAATGTTAAAGGTGAACTTCATACATTAGGAACCAATAATAACAAATATCTCTCCAAATTCTCAGATTCTATTATAGCCTAGAAAACACGTCATGGTAAAAACTAGCTTGTTCTTTCTCTAAGTTCTTTTGTAAATTTCTTTGACAGTAAGCATAGATCAAAATATATGGTTTATGAAAAAAATCACTTGTGAGGATTAGAAACAAATACAATACCTATTTTGCTTATAAAAATACACTAAATGGTGAAATTGAGGTTAAAAAAAAAACTTGGCCTAAAGATACATAGAAAGCCTTACAGAAACAAGACAACAAAATACTGATTTCCTTACTTCATTTACTCTTTTTTTGTTTTGTTTTCATTTTTCTTTATTAAGAAATTTTCTACCCACTCTACATACCACCCACAGATCCCATCTCCTTCCTCCTCCCACCCTTCAGACCTTCCTCCCAAGCCAACTCAAATCCCCACATCCCCCAAGTCAGGTCTCCCATAGGGAGTCAGCAGAGCCCAGCACACTGAGCCTAGGCAGGTCCAAGCCCCTCCGCACTGCACCAAGGCTGTGCAAGGCATCATACCACCAGCACTGGGCTCCTAAAAGCCTGCCCATGCACCAGGGATGGATCCTGATCCCCCTGTCTGGGTACCCCCCAAACAGTTTGAGCCAAACAACCATCTTCCATATACAGAGGGCTTAGTCCAGTCCCATGGGGGCTCCACAGTCACTAGTCTACATACAGTTCATTGGTTTCCACCAGTGTGGCCGGACAACTCTGCATGTCTTCTCATCATGATCTCAATGTTCCCCAGCCTGCAGAATCCCTCCTCTCTGTCATTAATTGGATTCCTGGAGCTCAGCCTGGTGCCTGGCCAAGGATCTCTACATCGGCCTCCATCAGTCACTGGACAAAGGCTCTATGATGACAGCTAGGTTATTCACTAGACCAGTCACCAGAGTAGACCAGTCCAGGCCCCCTCTGGACCACTGCCAGCACTCCCAGGTGGGGTCATCCTTGTAGATTCCTGAGAGCCTCCCCAGGACCCTGCCTCTTCCTATTCCTATGATGTCCTCATCTATCATGGTATCTCCCTCCCTGCCCTCCCACTCTGTCCCTGTTCCAGCTCGACCCTCCCTTTTCCCTAGGTTCTCATCTCTCACTCCTCACCCTCCACCTCCCCCGCAGTCCCAGTTCACTCATGTAGATCACATCCACTTATCTTTCGCTGGGCCATTCATGTGTCCCTCCTAGGATCTTTCCCTGTTGCTAGCCTCTCTGGAGCTGTAGGATGCAGTCTGGCCATCCCTTCCCTCACATCTAGTATCCACTTATGAGTGAGCACATACTATGTTTGTCCTTCTGAGTCTGGGTTACCTCACTCAGGATGATTTTTTCTAGTTCCATCCATTTTCCTGCAAATTTCATGATATCATTGTTTTTCACTGCTGAGTAGTACTCCATTATGTATATGTGCCACATTTTCTTGATCCATTCATCAGTTAAGGGGCATCTAGGTTGTTTCCAGGTTCTTGCTGTTACAAATAATGCTGACATAAACATAGTTGAGCATGTGTCTGCTGTGGGATGTTCTGTATGGCAAATGTGTTGCTAATAAAACACTGATTGGCCAGTGGCTAGGCAGGAAGTATAGGCAGGACTAACAGAGAGAATAAAAAGAACAGGAAGGCGGAGGGAGTATCTGCCAGCCACCGCCAGGACAAGCAGCATGTAAAGATGCTGGTAAGCCACAAGCCATGTGGCAAGGTATAGATTTATAGAAATGGATTAATTTAAGATATAAGAACAGTTAGCAAGAAGCCTGCCACGGCCATACAGTTTGTAAGCAATATAAGTCTCTGTGTTTACTTGGTTGGGACTGAGCAGCTGTGGGACTGGCAGGTGAAAGAGATTTATCCTGACCGTGGGCCAGGCAGGAAATCTAGCAACATGTGTCCTTGTGATATGATTGAGTGTTCCTTGGGAATATGCCTAAGAATGGTATAGCTAGGTCTTAAGAAATACATATTGTCAATTTTTTGAGAAACTGCCATACTGATTTCCAGAGGGGCTGTACAAGTTTGCATTCCCACCAACAGTGTAGGAGTGTTCCCCTTGCTCCACATCCTCTCCAACATAAGCTGTCTCCAGTGTTTTTGATCTTAGCCATTCTGACAGGTGTAAGATGGTAACTCAGAGT
Source organism: Peromyscus nudipes (assembly GCA_902168325.1). Classification (NCBI taxonomy): domain Eukaryota; kingdom Metazoa; phylum Chordata; class Mammalia; order Rodentia; family Cricetidae; genus Peromyscus; species Peromyscus nudipes. The sequence goes on from CABHPH010130495.1 coordinate 13,092, forward strand.
TGCTTTGATTTGCATTTCCCTGATGACTAAGGATTTTGAGCAATTCCTTAAATGTCTTTCAGCCATTTGAGATTCTTCTGTTGAGAATTCTCTGTTTAGCTCTATAGCCCATTTTTTAATTGGAAGGTTCAGTATTTTGAAGTCTAGCTTTTTGAGTTCTTTATATGTGGGGTTGGTGAAGATCTTTTGCCATTCTGTAGGCTGTAATTTTGTCTTATTAACCATGTCCTTTGCTCTAAAAAAGCTTCTTAGTTTCAGGAGGTCCCATTTATTAATTGTTGCTCTCAGTGTCTGTGCTACTGGTGTTATATTTAGGAAGTAGTCTCCTGTGCCAATGCATTCAAGACTACTTCCTACTTTCTCTTCTATCAAGTTCAGTGTAACTGGATTTATGTTGAGGTCTTTGATCCACTTGGACTTGAGTTTTGTGCATGGCAAAGATATGGATCTGTTTGAATTCTTCTGCATGTTGACTTCCAGTTATGCCAGCACCATTTGTTGAAGATGCTTTCTTGTGTCCATGGTACAGTTTTGGCTTTTTTTGTTAAAAATCATACATTTATAGGTATGTGGATTAATGTCAGTTCTTGAATTTAATTCCATTGGTTCACATGTCAGTTTTTATACCAGTACCAAGCTGTTTTTATTGCTATAGCTCTATAGTAGAGCTTGAGGTCACGGATCATGATGCCTCCTGAGGTTGCTTTATTATACAGGATTCTTTTAGCTGACCTAGGTTTTTTGCTTTTCCATATAAAGTTAAGTATTGTTTTTTCAAAGTCTGTGAAGAATTGTGTTGGGAATTTGATGGGTATTGCATTGAATCTGTAGATTGCTTTTGGTAAGATTGCCATTTTTACTATGTTAATCCTACCTATCCATGAGCATGGGAGATCTTTCCATTTCCTGATATATTCTTCGATTTCTTTCTTCAGAGACTTAAAGTTCTAATCATACAGGTCTTTCACTTGCTTAGTTAGGGTTACCCCAAGGTATTTTATATTATTTGTGGCTATTATAAAGGGTGTTGTTTCTCTGATTTCTTTCTCAGCCTGGTTGTCATTTGTATATAGGAGGGCTACTGATTTTTTTGACTTAATCTTATATCCTGCCACACTACCAAAGGAGCTTATCAGCTGTAAGAGTTCCCTGGTAGAATATTTGGGGTTACTTATGTATACTATCATATCATTTGCAAATAGTGAAAGTTTGACTTCTTCTTTTTCAATTTGTATCTCCTTGATCTCCTTTTGTTGTCTTATTGCTCTAGCTAGAACTTCAAGTACTATGTTGAATAAGTGGGGAGAGTGGACAGCCATGTCTTATTCATGATTTTAGTGGAATCTCTTTGTGTTTCTCTCCATTTAATTTGATGTTGGCTGTTGGCTTGCTGTAAATTGCATTTATTATGTTTAGGTATGTTCTTTGTATTCCTGATCTCTCTAGAACCTTTATCATGAAGGGATTTTGTAAAAGGCTTTTTCAGCATCTAATGAGATGATCATGTGGTTTTTTTCTTTTATTTTATTTATATGGTATATTACATTGACAGATCGTCCTATGTTGAACCATCCATGCATCCCTGGGATGAAGCCTACTTGGTTATGCTGGACAATTTTTTTTATTTATAATTTACTTTAATTTTACATATCAGCCACGGATTCCATTGTTCTCCCCTGCCCCGGCCTTCCACCCAGCCCACCACCCATTCCCATCTCCTCCAGGGCAAAGACTTCCCTGAGGATTGAGTTCAACTTCGTAGATTGAGTCCAGGCAGGTCCAGTCCCCTCCTCCCAGGCTGAGCCAAGTGTCCCAGTATATTCCCCAGGTTCCAAACAGCCAGCTCATGTGAAGCTAGGGGAACTCTCCTCCACTGCTGGTGGGAATGCAAGCTTGTACAACCACTTTGGAAAGCAATAAGGCGCTTTCTGAGAAAACTGGGAATCAATCTCCCCCAAGATCCAGCTATACCACTCTTGGGCATATACCCAAGGAATGCTCAATCATACCACAAGGGCACTTGCTCAGCTATGTTCATATCAGCATTGTTTGTAATAGCCAGAACCTGGAAACAACCTAGATGCCCTTCAACTGAAGAATGGCTAAAGAAAATGTGGTACATATACACAATGGAATACTACTCAGCAGAGAAAAACAATGACATCATGAGGTTTGCAGGCAAATGGATGGATCTAGAAAAAAATCATCCTGAGTGAGGTAACCCAGACTCAGAAAGACAAACATGGTATTTACTCACTCATAGTTGGATACTAGATGTAAAACAAAGATGACTAAACTGCTACTCACAACTCCAGGGAGGCTACCTAGAAAACAGGACCCTAAGAATGACACAGGGATTGCCCAATGACAGAGAAATGGATGAGATCTACATGAACAACCTGGACGTGAGTGAGGGTAATGAAGGGCAAGGTTTGAGGGAAAGAGAGCTTGGGGGAGCGGGAGATCCCAGCTGGATCAAGAACAGAGAGGAAGAACAAGGAATAAGAGACCATGATAAATGAAGACCACATGGGAATAGGAAGAAGCAAAGTTCTAGAGAGGTCCACAGAAATCCACAAAGATACCTCCACAATAGACTACTGGCAATGGTCGAGAGAAAGCCTGAACTGACCTACTCTGGTGATAGGATGGCCAAACACCCTAATTGTTGTGCTAGAAACCCCATCCAATGACTGAGGGAACTGGATGCAGAGATCCATGGCCAGGCCCCAGGTGGAGCTCCAAGAGTCCAATTGGCAAGAAAGAGGAGGGTTTGTATGAGCAAGAATTGTTGAGACCAAGGTTGGAAAAAGCACAGGGACAAATTGTCAAATGAATGGAAACACATGAACTATGAACCAATAGCTGAGGAGCCCCCAACTGGATCAGGCCCTCTGGATAAGTGAGACAGTTGATTAACTTGATCTGTTTGGGAGGTATACAGGAAGTGGAACTGGGACCTGTCCTCAGTGGATAATTTTTTTGATGTGTTCATGGATTTGGTTAGCCAGTATTTTATTGAGAATTTTTGCATCAATGTTCATGAGGGATATTGATCTGTAATTCTTTCTCTTTGTTGCATCTTTGTGCAGTTTGGGTATCAGGGTAACTGTGGCCTCATAAAAAGAGTTTGGTAATGTTCCTTCTGTTTCTATTGTATGGAACAATTTGAAGAATATTGGTATTAGCTCTTCTTTGAAAACCTGGTAGAATTCTATGCTGAAACCATCTGGTCCTGGGCTTTTTTTGGTTGGGAGACTTTTAATGACTGTTTCTATTTCCTTAGGGGTTATTGGTCTATTTAGTTTATCTTGTCTTGATTTAATTTTGTTATATGGTACCTATCTAGAAAATTGTCCATTTCTTTTAAAATTTCCAATTTTGTGGAGTACAGGCTTTTGAAGTATGACCTGATGATTCTCTGCATTTCCTCATTGCCTGTTGTTATTTCCCCTCTTTCATTTCTGATATTGTAATTTGGATTCTTTCTCTGCTTTTGGTTAATTTGGATAAGGGCTTGTCTATCTTGTTGATTTTCTCAAACAACTAACTCTTTGTTCCATTGATTCTTTGTATTGTTCTCTTTGTTTTATTTTATTGGTTTCAGCTCTCAATTTGATTATTTCCTGGCATCTGTTTCTCTTGGGTGAGTTTGCTTCTTGTTGTTCTAGTGCTTTCAGGTGTGCTGTTAAGACACTAGTGTGAGATTTCTCCAACTTCTTTATGTGTGCATTTAGTGCTATGAATTTTCCTCTTATCACTGCTTTCATAGTGTCCCATAAGTTTGGATATGTTGTACATTCATTTTCATTGAATTCTAGGAAATCTTTAATTTCTTTATTTCTTCCTTGACTCATTGGTGATTCAATTGGGCATTATTCAGTTTCCATGAGGTTGTAGGCTTTCTGTAATTTTTGTTGTTGAAATCTAACTTTAAGCCTTGGTGGTCCGATAAGATACAGGAGGTTATTTCAATTTTTTTATCTGTTGAGATTTACTTTGTGATCAAGCATGTGTTTGATTTTGGAGAAGGTTCCATGGGGTGCTGAGGAGAAAGTATAATCTTTTGTGTTAGGGTGTAATATTCTGTAGATATCTATTAAGTCTATTTGAGTCATAATGTCTGTTAGTTCCCTTATTTCTCTGTTAAGTTTCTCTCTGGCAGCCCTGTCCATTGGTGAGAGTGGGGTGTTGAAGTCTCCCATTACTAGTGTGTGGTGTTTGATGTGTGATTTAAGCTTTATTAATTTTTTTTTTACAAATATTAGGTACCTTTGTATTTGGGGCATAAATATTCAGAATTGAGACTTTATCTTGTAGGATTTTTCCTGTGATAAATATGTAATGTCCTTCCTAATCTCTTGCGATTGATTTTAGTTTGAAGTTCGTTTTATTAGATATTAGGATAGCTACACCAGCTTGCTTCTTAAATCCATTTGATTGGAAAGTCTTTTCCCAGTTTTTTTATTCTGAGATAGTATCTGTCTTTGAAGTTGAGATGTGTTTCTTGTATGCAACAGAAGGATGGATCTTGTTTTTGTATCCATTCTGTCAACCTGTGTCTTTTTATAGATGAATTGAGACCATTGATATTAATTGATATTAATGACCAGTGATTGTCAATTCCTATCATTTTTTGGTGGTAGTGTTGTATGTTGCCCTTTTTTGGTATTTGTTGGTGTGGGACTATCTATTGCCTGTGTTTTCATGGGTGTATCTAACTTCTTTAGGATGGAATTTTCCTTCTAGTGCTTTCTGTAGTGCTAGATTCATGGGAAGACATTGTTTAAATCTGGTTTTATCATGAAATATTTTGTTTACTTCGTCTATGTTGATTAAAAGTTTTGCTGGGTGTAATAGTCTGGATTGGCACACATGGTCTCTTATTACCTGCATAACATCTGTCCAGGACCTTCTGGCTTTTAGAGTCTCCATTAAGAAGTCAGGTGTTATTCTTATGGGTCTGCCTTTATATGTTACTTGGCCTTTTTCCTTTGCAGCTCTTAATATTTTTTCTTTTTTCTATATGTTTAGTGGTTTGCTTATTATGTGGCAAGGAGACTTTTTTTGGGGGTCCATTCTATTTGGTGTTCTGTAACGTGTTTGTATCTTTATAGACATTTCCTTCTTTAGGTTGGGAAAGTTTTCTTCTATGATTTTGTTGAATATATTTTCTGTGCCTTTGAGTTGGTATTCTCCTTGTTCTATCCCTAATATTCTTAGCTTTGGTCTTTTCATAGTGTCCCAAATTTCCTGGACATTTTAGGTCATGATTTATTGGCTTTAGTGTTTTCTTTGACTGATGAATCTATTTCCTCTATCGTATCTTCAACGCCAGAGATTCACTCTTCCATCTCTTGCATTATGTTGGTTATGCTTGCATCTGTAGTTCCTGTTTGTTTACTCAGATTTTCCACTTCCAGCATTACCTCAGTTTGTGTCTTCTATAAAGAAGATTTCAGCTCTCAAATTTTGAACTGTTTCCCATACTTGTTTAATTGCTTTCTCTTGGCTTTCTTTAAGGGATTTACTGACTTCTTCCAAGTTTTTGTTTTACTTTTCCTCAAATTCTTTAAGGAATTTTTTCATTTGCTCTTTAAAGATCTCTATCATCTTCTTAAAGTCATTTTTAAGGTCAATTTCTTCTGTGTCTTCTGTGTTGTGATGTTCAGGTCTTGCTAATTTCAGTTCTGATGGAGCTATATTGGTTTTTATGTTGTTGACTGTATTTTTGCACTGGCATCTACCCATCTCTTCCTCCACATGGTGCAAGTAGTGTCTATGTCTGAAGGAGCCTCCCTTGGTCTGATCGATACTCTTGGTCCAGTGGGAGCTCTTGGTCTTGTTGATGCTGATGGACTCTTTGTCGCAGGGAGTAGATCTTAGTCCAATTGGCGCTCATGGGCTCTGTCTCAGGGAATAGCTGCAATCTTGGTGTGGGTGGGTTGGGAGGAGTGGGGCTTGTGGGTTATAGGGTCTGGTGGGGGATGGTGGTAGTCTGACCTATCTGCAGGAGGTCTGCCTGCCAACTGGCCTGAAACTGGGACTGCAACGGGTGGTGGTGTAGAGGTGCAGGGTTGTCCTCTGGGCCCAAAGCCTAGGGGCTGGGGTGTTTGGGTATGAGGATAGAGACTCACCACTTAGTCCAGTTGGGATGCTGGTGAGCTCTGTCTCAGGGAACAGTTGCAATCTTGGAGGGTGGATCAGATTTGGGGGAGGTGGGGCTTTTGGGTTACTGGGTCTGGTAGAGGATGGTGGTAGTTTGACCTGTCTGCAGGAGGCCTGCCTATTGGCTTGAGACTGGGACTGCAATGGGTGGTGGTGTAGGGGTGCAGGGTTGTGCTCCTGGGCTCAAAGCCTACGAGCTGGGGTGTTTGAGTATGAGGAGACTCACATCTTAGTCCAATTGGGTACTGGTAGGCTCTCACTTCATTTACTCTTAAAATGTGTTCTAATTGGCTCAATTGAAACTTCCTGTGTCACATCCAGGTGTTTACTGCCAAATCCAAATGCATGCTCACTACTAATAAAGCAGGAGATGTTCCAATGTTTAATAGAAAGGTATCAAACTCAAATATGATAGAAATACAAAAATTTTCATTCTCAAAATGAAACAACCTCTCACCAGAGACCCTTTCTTCTTTTGTGAAAATTTTTCTTTCACATTTCCCTCTGCCTTGAGCTATACTCTCACATTAATACATTTATTTTGATCTCAGCTTATTGCAATAATAAAAAATATGGCATGCCATTTATTGTTTGACCTGTCCTCAAGGGCCTTAATCTTCTAATACTATTGTTTTCTTGATGAGGGATTAGTTTAAAAATATAAATACTTTCTTCTTAAATACCCTAATGGAATTTCATAATAGAAACATTTTGCAAAGGCTATAATATTTAATTTTTCATCCATGTCATCAGAGATCTTTTGAGGAAAAGTTTGTACTTTAGAAATACCACAATTAAAATATATGCATTTTTGAGGCTGGAGAGATGACTCAGTAGTTAAGAGCACTTGCTGCTCTTACAGAGCACCCAGGTTGAATTTCTAGTGTCCATGTGGCAGCTTAACAATACTCTGTAACTCCAGTTCTAGGAGAGTAGACAGCCTCTTCTGGCCTCTGAAGACATATGGTGAACATACCCATATGGAAGTAAACTAATCATATACATAAAAAATTTATTTAATATACATTATTAATATATATATTAATATGTATAATTAATATATAAATATAATTAATATATATAAATGTATATACATGTGCATATATATGAATATATATACTCATTACAGAAAACTGAAAAGTTACATTTTTTTTCCAAGACAGGGTTACTATGTGTGATTCTGGCTGTCCTGGAACTCGCCCTGTAGACCAGGCTGGCCTTGACCTCATAGAGATCCATCTGCCTTTGCCTCCTGAGTGCTGGGAACAAAAGTGTGAGCCATTGCTGCCCAACTACATTGCTTTCTGTAATGACAGATGTCATTGTCATTTGCAATATAGATTTTTCTTAAATTTCATGACTTAGAAGACAAAAAGGGATATAATTTTGAGCATTTGGACACAGATCCATCCAAGATGTAGTTATTTTAAGTAATCCATACTCTTATAGCAGAATTTGTGCAAGGTAGCCTTTCACAGCCTTCTTTGCAGGGATCTTCTGATCGTTACCTGACTTGACTAAGACAGATGGCAACCCAAGAAAACCCAATGAAGGAATTGACTTGAACTAGTTACAAGAATCCATCCTTCAAGACACAGGGACTCTTTGATGACAATGGAAAACAGAACTGTAATCAGTTATGTCAGTGTAAGTAGCAGAATACAGAGTTACCTGTAACCAAACAGGACAAAATATAAAGTAGCAGAGACAAGGGGGAATATCACCCACTTTAGAAACACAGAGAGACCGGTCTTGTCACTGATTTTCTGCTCAAGTACGTATGTCTCCACGTGGCTTAACTCCATTTCATTTTCTAACTTCAAACACCCGTGATGGTGTTTGTTTTAGCTTAAAGTTCCATTCATATAAGGTGGCTCAAATGGGATTTTATTCCCTGATCCTAGATTGGTGTGCTACTTAATAATCTGCTCTGTGTCTGAAGTTAACTAGCTTTTCCCTCTCAAATCAGGCTATTTGCCGAGCATGATCACATGTAAATGAGCTTTTAGCTCCTTAGTGAAAACTGCCAATTTTATTGGCCACAGATCCTGATCTTTAAACTGAAAATGGCAAGCACAGAACAGCTTCCAGGGTCAGGAAGTTGACCTTTCTTGATCTAGTACAGATACAAAACTCTAGCAGCTTTATCCACAAACAGCCAGGAGGGCACCATCACATCTGAAGGTTCAGGCTTTCCATCCTAGTTTATTTCAGTGGTAGACAAGTGATTAAAAGCCCCTATTATGACAGCAGAGTTCTGAACAAGCCACTTGAAATGTTTTCAGACAAGTTCATAACTGTCTGCAAAGGAAATATCTTGCTGATGTCACTGGGAGTTTGTCCTGAAGACCTAAGAATTAGAGGCTTTAGCTTTTTTCTTTCTGAGAGTAGGTTGGAGAAGAGGAGGATGTGAATGTGTGGGAACACTTTGATATTCCTAGGCTCATACTTGGAGATTTTATTTAGACAGTTTGTGTTAGAAGAAATTTAGTACAACTTTTATTTTTTTTATGCCTGGACTCTTGTCTCTTTCTATAATATCTTTCTATTTTTTCTTGCATGGTTGCAATTTCATCTGATTTATTTAGAGCTTTGATTGAATAGTATTTACAAGCCTATGTGGTAGTGCATATCTTTAATCCCAGCATATAGAAGGCAGAGGCAGGCAGATTTCTGTTTCTATGAGTTCCAGGCCAGCCTGGTCTATGAAGCTAGTTCAGGACAGCCAAGGCTACACAGAGAAACCCCAGGCTCAGGGTAGGGGGCAGGATTCAGATTTAAAGTAGATGCCAATCAAAACATGTGATCCCTGGAGCAGGCTGAGGTACCAGGAGTGCCATTTAGAGAGCAGAGCAGGATGGCAAAACAAAGGTAGACAGCATTGGTGACATTGATTATTTTAATCATTATACTTAGGGTCTTAGCATGACTTTATGGGCATTGTTTCTGTGAAGAAAAAAGCTTGTTTGGGATTTTTGGAGGGTGTGTAGATATAACTAGACAAATGATTCAACTGACTGGAACCTTTTATATGGGGAGAAAGGCTAAGACTTTACAATACCAATGACTTTGCTATAATTTGGAAATGAATAATATTTTTCAAGGTCAGGTATACATGGAATTCTTCATTTTTCATATGCACAGTAAGAAATTCTTACAATGTAGAGTAAAATTTATCACTGGATAAATCATTTCTATGTCTCAAGGATCTAGTAAAAAATTCCTAAAATTAGACACTTACTCTTTGTTGTCTAAGTCAGCACCCTTTGAGAATAAGAGAATAAGATCATTAATTATACCAGATAACAAGTAGAAAATACTGTGGCTCACAAATAAGACCTTATTTGTGATCATTTCCTCCTTGAAAATGGTTTTCTTCCAACTTTACACATAAAACAGTAGAAATAGCCACTGTGTAGCTATCAGAATAGATTCCAAATATAAAAAAATTCTTACAACTGAGAATCATTCTGCTTCAGCTCTGCTTTTTAAATATTTAGTATATTTTTTGAATTATGCATGTGGTGGTGGTTTGTGCATTTGGATGCCGTGTCAGATGAGGCCAAAAGGGATGACACATTTCATGGAGCTGGAGTTACACATGACTGTGAGTTCTGTAATATGGGTGCTGAAAATTGAACTCAAGTGGACATAATATTTGGTTATTTTTCAGTTTGGGGTCAGCACAAATGATAGAGCTAACAAAAGTCTTATCCATTTCTCATAGTGGACAAAAATATGATATGCCTAGGAAAGGACGAAGTTCACCATTGGCCCTTAAGATGAACAGCTTTACAACATGATTCTATATGATGATTTCCATACTTGAAGCCTGTTCAAAATGACACTTCTAGGGGTCCCCAGCAGCCAGAACTGCTGAATTGGGAAGTCTAGAGTTGGAGAGCAGCATGCTTTGTTTGATACAAGCCATGATTATAAACTTTGCTGCACATTAAGATTCAGAAATCTTAAAAATCAATCCTAGGATCCTTGCTGAGGATATTCTAACATGGGAGTACAACTGTGCTACCAAGATGGAGACTGTATAACTCAGTCTAAGTAATTAATTTAAAATCTACCTTGGTAATTTTAAGAAGGAGTAACAACTATGGCTTTCCCCCACTCCTGCCACACACACAAAGATTCTGATATGATTCTATATGGGAGCTGAGGGGCTTCGGCATTGATCAAAAAAAATTCAATCATTGCTTTAAAAGACCTTTTTTATATCCCCCAAATTAAAACATTATCTCTCAAATTCTGCAGGATAAAACATACACACAATTCTATGTATGTGTTTGTATGTATTACATGCAGATGGATGTGCAGGGGTCAGAGAAGGATGTTGGGTATCTTCCTCTATTGTTCTTTACCTTGTTCCTTTCTCTTACCGAATTAGAAGATCACTATTTTAGACAAATTTCTAAAGGTCTTATTAATAAGAACAAACCCAGAGCCAGGTATTGGGGTGAATGTTGAATGATCAGAGAAACAGAACAAGCCACAGCTAACCTCACCTTGCCAGTTCCTCAGCTGATCTTGTTTCCTCAGACAGAAAGCCTCTGAGTCCTCACCCAAATGGATCTCAGCTGAACTACTGTAAAAGCTAAAAGCTTAACAGGCTCTAGTTCCTGGTCCTCATGCCTTATATACCTTTCTGCTTCCTGCCATCACTTCTGGGATTAAAGGCATGTGTCACCATGCCTGGCTGTTTCCAGTGTGGCTTTGAACTCAGAGATCCTGATGGCTCTCTACCCCTGGAATGCTAGGATTAAAGTCATGTGCTACCACCGCCTAAACCTATGTTTAATATAGTGGTTGTTCTGTTCTTTCACCCCCGTATAAGTTTACTAGGGTGCACATTATTGTGGGTAGACTGGCTGGCGAGCAAGTTCAGGATTGTTTTGTTTCTTTTCTGCATAGGCAGTTTTAATAAGCAGACAGGATTCACACCTTTGCTTTAGAGAGGAGATAGCAGCTAATATCATTGTAATAAATATGTCTCTCTGTTCCCCTTCTCTCCCACCATTCACTATCACTATGTTCACCACAGTTCAGCTCCATCAGGAAAATAAAAGGAGAAAAATAGGATTGAACTGAATTATACAGGTATGAACAATGACAAGCCTCAGAGGCCTGGAGTCCTCTCATACTGAATTGTTATTTAAAATGAATCTCTAATTGGAAGAATTTAGGTAGAATAAAGAAACTGAAATAAAAGATAATTTAGAACAAAAGGAGTTATCCAGCCCTCTTAAGTCACATAAAATATGTTCTATCATTTTTCCCACTAAAATGTCCACTTCTAATTTGTATTGTGTTTAGTAAAGATCATTTTGCCTGCTAATCATTTATTTCTCACTAAAAGAAATCTTTGTTTCCTTCAAGAAGGCAATTGATGGAGTGTTTTGACTATCTTATAAAGTACTTTGGACAATTGAGTAGAAATAGATTGTATAAATAAAATATTTAGAGGAGTGTGGGCACTGATCGTCTGATATTCATTTCTACTTCTAAGGAATTATTTAAGAATCTGAAATAAAATCAACCAGATCATATTTTTAAAAAGCAAAAAAAAAAAAAAAGTTTGTAGAATTTGCCCTGCTAAAGTGACTTTCTAAAAAATAGACAAGCTTTTTGTCTGCTCATTCCATGGTCTGTGGAGTCATATGCTAGACATGAGGTTTCCTTTTCACCACATTCGCTCTAACAATATTCTGTCAGTTCTATGTCAATTCATTATCACAACTTGACAGTGTGACAGATAGTGAGAAAAATATGCAATCATTGTTTTAAAAGACCTTAATAACCCACAAATTAAAACATTATCTCTCAAATTCTACAGGACAACACACATATAATTCTCTGTGTGTTTGTGTGTGTTACATGCATATGGATGTACAGGGGCCCAAAGAGGATGTTGAGTATCTTCCTTTGTTGTTCATTGCCTTGTTCCTTGTAAGATGAAGTCTCTTACTGAACTAGAAGCTCATTACTGTTGGTAGACTGGATGACCAGGAAGCTCCTGGGATAGAGATGTTACAGCTCCCCAGTGCTGGAGTTTCAGATAAACACAGCAAGACTTGACTTTTTATGTAGGTGTTGGAGATTTGAACCCAGGCCTTTATTCTTTCGCACCATAGGCACTGTTATCCACTTTTGACTTTTAAAAAACTTGATCCATGGATAAAGAAACGTTAGATCAACACATCAAAATACTTGAGACAATCAAATCCTAAAGAAAATGTTTATTTCGTCTCATAGTTTTGAGGACTCAGCTTATGACAACTGATTCCATTAGTTTGGGGTCTACATAGTGGAGACAAATGTCCAGATTATCACTATAAAGCAAAAGAGAGCCAGAAGTGAGCCAGAACTCCACAGTTTCCTTCAAGGGCATGCTCCCCACAACCCGAGGAAGTCCCTAAGTCCTAAAGGTTCCATCTCCTCCCAGTATCACCACCCTGGCAAACAAAATTTTTATACATAGACTTTTGAAGTAACTTCAGTATTCAAACTATAGCAGAGGATGGACATGTAGATAGATGTGGATAGGTAAGTGATACAATAAGTATTGTTAAATGACAGTGACAAAATCTAAATTGTGGGTATTTAGGTGCTCATAAGATTCATTCAGTGCTGCTCTGTAGCCATATGGAGCTTAGAACTAGAATACATTCGGTTCTAACTTGTTAGGCATTGTTAGGCAACTTGGTGCTGTGTGAATTTCACAGAGTGTACTTAACACAAGCTAAGGAAGCTAAAATATCACTAGGCAATGTAATCTATTTTTTAATGATTCATCTTTATTTTTACATAAATGTACATGTGGTGGTTTGAATAAGAATGGCCCCGTCAGCCTTTATATTTGAATATTTAGTCATTACCAAGTGACACTACTTGAGAGGGATTAGGAAATGTGGTCTTATTGGAGGAAGTGTGTCACTGAGGTGGGCTTTGAGATTTCAAAAGCTCAAGCCAGTCCCAGTGTCTCTCTCTTCCTGCTGCTTGTGTATCTGGATATAGAACTCTCAGCTACTTCTCCAGCACCATGTCTGCCTATGTGCAGTCATGCTCCCTGCCAGGATGACAGTGGACTAAACCTCTGAAACTGTAAGCAAGCCCCAGTTAAATGCTTTCTTTTATAAGAGTTGCTTCGGTCATGGTGTCTCCTCACAGTAATAGAACACTGACCGAGACAATATGTTTGAGAGCATGTGCATATGATTGAGGTTGCCCATGGAGGGCAGAAGGTGTCAGATCCCCTACAATTTGAGTTACAGAAAGATGTTTACTATCCAACTGTGAGTTCTGGGAACCAAACCCAGAACCTCTGGGAAAGCATAGAGAACTCTTAATCACTGAGTCAAGTCTCCAGTGCAGTCATGTGGGCAATGGCCAGTCATTCATTATAATGTTATTGTGTGTGAAATGTCCTGCATCTGAAAAAGAGTGTTTGTGTGTTTGTTTGTTTGTGTGTGTGTGTGTGTGTGTGTGTGTGTGTGTGTGTGTGTGATAGTTTTAATTATCAACTTGACAGAATTAGGATCTCCTGAGCAATGGGCCTTTGGGGGTGCATATTGAGAATTACCTTGATTATGTTCATTGATGTGGGATAAACCATCTTAATGGTGGGCAGGTCCATTCCCTAGTCAGAGGATCCTGGACTGTATAAAATGGAAAATGAAAGCTGAGCATTAGCATATATACATTCACTGCTCTATTCACCTGACATGTACATATTGTGTCCATCTGCTTTGAGCAACTGTAGCCTTTACTTCCCTGCCATGATAGACTGTACCTTGGACTGTGAACTTTCTCCCTAAGTTGCTTTTACAAGAGTATTATATCACAACAATATATAAATATACTAAGTTCTGTGTATGTGTGTGAGTGCGTGTGCATGTGCGTGTGCGTGTGCGTGTGCGTGTGTGTGTGTGTGTGTGTGTGTGTGTGTGTGACTTGTGTGAACAGGTCTCCAGAGGACAGAAAACAACCTGCCTGTTATTCTTCAGCACTGTGTACCTTTTTTGCTTATTTGTGACAAAGTCTCCCACTGACCTGGAAATTGCCAAATAGAGTCACCTGGCTGGTAAGCAAGTCCCAGGGATCCATTTGTCTCTACCTCCTCAGTGTTTGCATGGAAAGCATGTTCGTTCACATCTGGATTTTCCATGTTGTCTTTGGGAATGAAACTCAGGTGTTTTTACTTACAAAACTGCTGCACTAACTCCCTAGCCTTGAACATTTTGGGAAAAATTTAAAAATAATACAGTATATTTTTTCATGTGCATCTGTCCCAGTTTTATTCTGTTACTCTGATTAAACACCCTGACAAAAAGCAACTTAAGGGAGAAAGGGGTTTATTACACTTGACAGTTCCAGGTTATAGTCCATCATTGTGGAAAGTCAAAGTAGGAACTTCAAACAGGTAATCACATCACTTCCATAGTGGAGAGCAGACAGAAGTAAAGACATGCATGCTCCCTTGCTTGTTCTCCACACAGTTAGGACACCCTGCCTGGGGAGTGGTGGTACCCACATCCATTGACTTAATTATGACTCTCCACAGATATACACCCACATGCCAACATAGACATCCCCTCACTGTCACTTTCCAGGTGATTTTAGGTTGTATCAACTGAACAATTAAAGCTAACTGTCACAAGTTGTAAGTGAATTCATGCTTGCCTACAGGTAGAATACTTTGAGAGGCTACATAGAAAAGCCATTTCCTGTGCTTGCCCCTTAGGATTCAGTGCAGGGTAGAATTTTTGTTTCCATTTGACACTGCAGTATACATGAGGGCCCACATGGACACCACAAAGGACCTGAGTTTCTCCTGAAGGTAATGAGGATCTCACAGCCCAAAATTCAGATCACTGTCACTGCTTATTACCACACAGTAACTGCCGGGGACCAGCCTCAGCAGTGTCAGGGGTCTGAAGGATGGGATACCTGGAAGGCAGTGCGCTCGTGCAAGCTGACAGGTCACTTCGGGCTTCTGCAGTTGCTAAGTAGCTTCTCTGCTACAGTTTTTTTTTTTTTAGCTTCCCTAGCTTCTTCAGCTTCTGTTTTTGCCCTGGTAACCTCAGTCTTTTATTATCATAAGTAAGGGGAAACAGAAAAAAAAAGGAGGGGGGGAAATCATCTAATATAAAATGTTCTCATGTTTCCTAAGGTTAGTCTTAGAAAAATCACCAATATATTCTTCATCATCTTTTACTAAACACAGGAACTATCCCAAACTTAACACCAAAGCAAGCATAATCTATTTTTATTATTAATGATTATAAAATCTTCTGAGAACTTGACCTAGACGCTAGAAATATGCAATTTTGCAAAAAAAGGTAAAAATAAGAACAGTAGTCAATGTACCAGACAGACATTTCCTTCTCACACAGCCTGCTCCAACCTCAAGACCTCTGCAGCCGCCTAAGTTCCTCCTCCGCCCTCTGCAAACACCAAGCCCCATGACTGGTGGGCCACAATGACCTCAGACAAGAAATCTGTCCCTACAGTCAGCAACTTTTGTCCTTCTATATCCCAAAAATTCCAAGGAAGACCTGATCCAATTTTTAAAGCTTCCATGAAAGGAAGCGCACCTTTTCTGGCAGGTCTTTTTAATCTAGAAATCCAATAAAACTTGTAGCAATCACTCCAACCCTTCCACATTGTCTCTACACTCCTTCAGGAGGAATCAAAAACATCTGGATTAAAGTTGCCATCTCCCTTTCTTGATGGAGGCCACTATTTTCCTCCTATTCTAGGTTCCCACACTTCTAGTTTGTCATCCCATCTATATGTTACTCCATCCACAGTCTTCAGCCAATACCCCTTAGGTCTCAAGTTTCACACAATGCCCTCAGAATATCCTCAGAAACTGAATTATTCACCATGGCCAATTTAAGTCCAGTGTGTTGATACACATCATACCATGTGCTGTAGTTGACCACACATTTGGTACAGTTTATCCAAGCCTAAAAAGCTTCCCCATGCTACAGGTTCTTTCCCATGAACTGCATAACTGCTTTAACCCAAGCCTGGGTAATCATCTCTGTATAATTTCCTGTAAAATTTACTTCACTCCTATCCTGTATCACAGAAATCAACATTGATCTAGGAACACAGAACATGAAGATCAGATAGAAGAAGAAGAGGAAGACTAGTATTACAAGTAGTATTTATATGGAGGAGGACATGACATGTGCACGCCATAAAGCATGACCTTGGGACATGCAGGCATTTCTGCCTTGGCCCTCTAGAGGCATGCTAAGCAGAAGATCCGGAGGGGAATACACAGAGGGTTGATGGTCCACAATCTCGGGTCCCTTTCTCCAGTCTCTGCTGGCAGCACATCAGCCATTTTATATGCCATCCCTGGGAAGTAACTCTCTCTGCAGCTGAGAAAACTGCATTTAAATTCTGAACTATGGAGAGTACTCCCTTAGGAGGTCTATCATGGTCCTTATTTGAAAGAGGCAAGTAGTTTCTCCTCTTCTCAATATAGTACATTTCCTGAGGGCCACTTCACAGTTAAATAAAGCAAAACCCACAAGTTCCTTCTGCTCTTCATTTTCAGCCTCCCCAGTTGCACTGCCTTCAGCTTCTAGGGTTACCTCTGGCAGCTGCACAGCCCACGGTAGGAAGACTTTGCTCTCTCACTGGCTAAGCTTGAGGGCCAAGTTTTGATTTCTTTGACAACCCAGGTTTATTTTTAGAGATATTAGGATGACTCACCTCTCCTGACATTTGTTTCTATAAAAACTGAATTTAAAATGTCACACTTCCAACTCTGTTCAAAGAGGGAGAGAAAAGCTGCAAAAGCAACTGAACCCAAAGAGGACTCCAGTTGAGAATTTCTTTCATATTGTATGTCTGTCTTCTCCCCTTTACTTCCTGAAGTTGATAGGCTTTTTCTAACCACCTCCTATGAAAGCCATGTCCTGTAGATGTTTGTGGGTGTGATCTGACCACAGGGTCTGGATATCTGGAAGCAGGGAGGCAGTTATCAAATGAGCTGGCATTTGTGTCCTTGTCTCCACACATGAATGAGTGATTACAATGTTAGTAGCTGTTAAATTACACGTATAGACCGTATAATACCAATTAAAAATTTAAAGTACTTATTTCAAGGATTCACCACAATGTGAAGGTGTTTCTGGCATAATATTGGGCACATTCCACCCTCCTTTAATTGTCTTTAATTGTATCAGGGCAACTGAGGAGAGAGACGCAGGTGGATCTCTATGAGTTAAAAAACAATCTGGTCTAAACAAGTTCTGAGAGCCAGGAGAGCTACAACATAGTGACTCTCTCTCTCTCTCTCTCTCTCTCTCTCTCTCTCTCTCTCTCTCTCACACACACACACACACACACACACACACACACACACACACACGCACACACACACACAATACCATAAGGCCAATGACAATCATTTCTGATTGATTTCAATATTTCAATATGTGATAAAAATAAAAGATAGACTTTACTATAAACAGATAAAAGGAAAGAAAAGAGGCAATATAAAAATACAAACAAATTGCAAAACTGTGATTATAAAGATTTTCGTTTCTTTGTCAAATATCTCCAATTTCCATGTCTTTCTTTTAAATGAAAAGAACACTATAAAGCTATGTTGTTTTAACATCTTCTAAGAAGAGGCATGCACATTTAAAATATATTTACTTTGAAAGTGAGAGAATTCAAAAACCCTTAGAATTAGTTGATCCTCCTTCAGTCCCCTCCTTTGTCCTACTTTCTCAACCCCCCCCCCATTAAAACTTCTTTGTTCCTCTGATCAGCTGTGTTTTACTATCCACATCCCTTAGGATCTTTCTGTCTCATCTTCATCAATGGTCCATTTCTAGTTTCCTGGATTCTGTAGGTGCTCTGAAGTAAACACACAAATCTAGAGATTTGATGCTAAGATCATATGTGTGGCATTTTTTTTCAGTGTAGTGTTTTCCAGCTCCATCCACTTACTTGCAAATTAATTTCATGTCTCTTTATAGTTGAATAAATTTCCATTATATATAAATACAATATTTTAATTATCTATCTAGTAGCTGACAGACATTTAGGCTATTTTTATATGTTAGCTATGGTGAATAGATGGTTAAGCATGCATTTCTTTAGTAGGAAATAGAATCTTTTGGTTATATGGCCAAAAATGCCAGGGCTGGTATGGTTGGATCCTATGGTAAACATATTTCCAGTTATATGAGGAGCTGCCACATAAATTTCAACAGTGGGCACACCAACTTGCACCTTGCCAGCAGTGCATGAGAGTTCTCTGCTCTACACACCATTGATGATATTTGTGACCTTTCATTGTCTTAATCTTGGTCATGCTGTCTGATATAAGATGAAATCAAAGTAGTTTTAATTTGCATTTCCCTGATAGCTAAGGATGGTGAACATTTTAAAAAATATTTCTTAGCCCTTTGTATATTTTTTCTGAGAACACTATTCAGTTCTAAGTTTTGATTAGATTGTTTTGTTTTCTTGGTATTTAAAGTTTTATCATTTTTATTTCCTTTAAATTCTAGATGCCAATGACCTACTGATCTGTAAGCTCCATACAGAGACAGATAGACAAGAGCTTTGAAGTAAGTTGCATTCCATTGTATTTTAGTATTTTCAGAATATTCACAGATTTTCAGTAAATATAAATGAAAGAATAAATTAATAAGGAAACTTGTAAGCCTTCAAGTGAATTGTGTGAGTGTTAAGATGGTGGTAGAGATGATTATCTTTAATTGTCAACTTGGCACAGACTCAGCTGAGAAGAGGGAACCTTGATTTAGGAACTGCTTCCTCCCATCACACTGGATGTCGAGCATGATAATGCATTGCAAGTTAACGAAAGTAGTCATTATAGGGTATTAGCCTCCACAGAATCACATGTAGGTATTGAGAAATTTCTCTTACAACTGTGTTGAAATAACTTGATGGGGCCAAGATTGACCACTATGTGAACAATTAAGCCACATTAAATTAGAACTAAAGGTTAAAAATGGTAGTCAGGGCACATAGTAACAGTTGATATGGGGAAGTGTATGTTTTACATCTGCTGATGGAATATTTGTGTAAGATTGTTAACAATAGATTTGAATAAAGGATATTACCTTGTCCTATAATATCTTAGTCAATGGAGGTCCAGGGCCCTAGTAGCTTTATATTGAGTTTGATACAGGAGAATCAAGAGAGTTCCGAGTTATTGTAAACCAGTCACTGTCAATACAGCTTTCCAACATGGCAGCAGTACGTTTTCCGCCAGCTCTGGGAGCCATTAACTCTCAGAAATAGTGGGTCTATGGTTCTATCAAAGCAGCATGTAGCCCAGAGGCCTCTTTTTTTTTTTATACTAGTAAAGACTAAATGTACCACACAGTATAATGTGCTGCTGGCAGACGCCTCATTTACGCCATACGACAGGTCAAGCGCAAACACCAGGAACCTGCCAGTAGCACAAATCCACGTTTTGGCTCTGTTTAAAATTGGTTATTAAATATTTTAAGGTTTAAGGTGGAAACTCGAGCCGTTGGAAGCCATTTGTAGCTGGAGATTTTCTCTCCAGCTCCCTCTAAGTCCCGCTAGTCCCGGAACCCACTTATAAAATAAACACACAGACTCTTACATTATTTAAACTGCTTGGCTATTAGCTCAGGCTTATCATTGTCTAGCTCTTACTCTTATATTTAGCCCATTTCTATTAATCTTTACTTTGCCACGTGGCTCGTGGCTTACTGGTACTTTACATCTTGCTTGTCCTGGCGGCGGCTCCAGGCAATCTCCTCCTCAGCCTTTCTGTTCTCTCAATTCTCCTCTCTGTTAGTCCCACCTATACTTCCTGTCTGGCTACCGACCAATCAGTGTTTATTTATACAGAGCGATATCCACAGCAGGGAAAGATCTTTATGATTCCTACTCATTGTGTAGTTTATTTTAATGACTGAAAAACAGAAGTAATTATTTATAAGAAGCCTCTTACTTAGAATGTCAAATTAATACTATCCTCTTGATCTATGCTTTGATGAAGTGCTTTGGTAACATGGATGATTTTTCTCATCTGTCTTGCCAAAACTATTCTCTCTACACCATTGTTTACACATGCCATGTGTGTAAACACCATGCCAGTATGCCAGTCTTCACATTGTGCTCTGCATATGCATACCTAAGGATGTTCCTGCCTGTCTCCCAAGTTTCTTGCCATGCCCTAATATTCCAGGAACTGAGACCAAATCCTGAATTTACTTCCTCCCAACAAGGGCTTACTATGTATCCCAAGTTGGTCTCATATTTATGATCATACTGGTTCAGAGTTCTCATTGCTTAGGAATACATTTATTATCACCATCACAGTTCCTGAACTCACATGTGTTCTAACACCAACTTCTTTTTTAAGGAATAATATTTGGGTTCCATATTTTACAAAGTTGATCAAGATGTTTTTGTTATTGTTTTGGGCTTTTTTGTTTGGTTGGTTGGTTTTATTTGTGTTGGACATGAGATCTCATATAGCCCAGGCTAACATCAAACTCATTATGTAGCATATGCTGTCCTTAAACTTCTGATCCTCCTGATTCCACCTTCTAAGTGCCAGCATCACAGGTGTATGCCACCAACTATAGTAGAACAAGCTGTTTCTAAATGGGCATATTGAATTTAAAATGTACTTGTAACAGAAACTAACATGTGTGGTTTACATTTTAATTTTTTATTATTTTGAAGCATCATTTGTCATTCTTACCTCTGAAAGATGTTGAGCAGTGGAGCCACTTAGCATTGCATACTAGCCCACTGCTCACAGCATACAAAAGCACAGGCTCTTATCAGAGGCCTTGCTATGCAGCAGAGCACTTGAACAGCTGCAGGCTAGGTAGAAATGCCTGATGCTTGGACTCAGCAAATTCCCAGAGCTGGGGAAGTAAACATGATTCCAGCCAGGTGCTGCTAACATGAGACTAGGCACTCAGAGAACTGAAGGGGGTGGAGCAATCTGCCAGAGCTCCGCAGTGACCACTTAGCAGTTTAAGGAAAACCAGCTGTAATATTGGCTGTCTAGTCTGTGTGATGGGAAAGTGTAGAGCTTATCTGAAGTCTTAGCTGGATAGTCTGTGAGGCTGCACAATCTCAGTTAGCAGCTTTGATGTTGTTCTGGATGCAGAATTTTGAGGAGACTGCAACAGAGGCATTCTGAGAGGCTGGATCACCTGGGCTACTTGACTTAATTATGTCTGGTCCATTATTCTCTGCTAGCACATAAACTTTTAAAGGTAACATATATGTCTGCATTAATACAAATATGGAATGTGTGATGTGCATATGCTAGGAATGGGTCTGATGACCTGGGACAGATGTGTGAATTTGGCATAATGAAGAAACTATGACTTTGTATTTCAAACAAGATGCCCCAGATAGCCTGAGCTGTTTTTATTTATACAGTTTCAAGAGTTTGCATGAACAGTTTTACAATCATATTTGTTTCCTTAAGTTTCTAATAATGGTTACAATAATTGCCAGTTTGTTCCCTTACCTCATTCTCCTTCTGTTCCCCAACTCTCCCACCAGTAATCATTACCTACTTGATTCATAGCTTTAATGTCAGGATCATAAGTAGTGTTGCAAGTGACAAAGGAAGTTTTTCTAACTAGGCACACCTACAAGTAGAACAGTGTGTCCAACTGGCACACTGGGCAGCATTTGCGGTTACAACACCATGCAAAGTGAAAGATAATTTTACCTCTAGTGATTAATGTTTACCTCTAGTCAAATCTAAGTTCTCACTATTAACTCATCAGCCAAGGCTGAATCAATTCATTCTTCATTCTGTGCTACTCTACTCCGATGGAGGATATACCAGGTTTTCTCCTATCATCCTGTAAACTGTATTACTTAAAAGCTTACACTTAATAGTTGGCACTGCTTATTTATTGTTCTCATGTCTCCTTCCTCTCAACATCCTACAGTATTGACACAGCTATTAGAAAGGAAGTCATTGTGGATTCCTATGATTCTGCTTCATTCCCTATTCCTAGACTGTTCCAATTAACTCTTGATATCATCTATTTATTTGCATTTCTCCTATACTCTTGCGGTTAAAATCATTCTCTCCAGAACAGTTATGCAGGTTTATAGTGTCATGAACTACTGTGACTCTTTCAGGCTAGTCACAGGATGTGTTGGAAAGACAGCATCCTGTTCTTGAGAATCCTGAATTCATGGTCACACTTAAAACACCAAAGGCTTTAGAAGATTAATCAGGTCTACTGTATAGTTTTAACAACATCTCCTCTGGCTCACCCAGAGAAGAGTCATCAGGGGTAAATTTTCCTAATGCAATAGCTATTTCAGCTCTAAGAAAGTGAAAATAGAGGCAATCAATAATATGATTTGTATAAGAAAAACAAGGAGAGCATGTAGCACATATGCTCCTGGGGTCATGCCCAGAATTATGCAGTGAACTATCCATCAGACCTCTCAGAATTGAGTCAGATTCTCCATGGCCTAGCCAGAAGGGGAACTTGTTTGTGCTATATTCAGACCTTGTTCCCCAAAGAAGTCACGTGTCTCCTGGCACGTACAGGTCAATTAAAGATTTTTTTTGTTATTGTTTTATGTTTGAGCAGGTAAAAGGCATCTGTTAACTTTATGTTTGTTTGGACTGTATAACCAAACCTCTATCCATGCCATGTGAAAGGATTGTATGTAGTAATGAGTCATGAGGATTCTGTAGCCAACAAGATTTATCATGCTTCATCGAGACTCAGAGCTGTTCTCACACAGAGGGATCAGCATATAAGTCACCTGTCCTGTAGTCTGTTTTGGTTTCTTTCTTCATGTCTGTAGTCAAGACTTTCCGGAGGTCTCCCCCAATCAAATTTGATCTTCATTAATTTTGAAGAGAACCATAACTTTTTGTTTGCTATGGAAACAAAGGCATAACCTCTCCCCCAATACAACATATTTTCTGACTTCCATTTTGAAGGTAAGACATTTTTAAAATATATAGAATAGTTTTAATTTAGCAGTTGCCATAATCCAATGTCTTTCTGCAGCTGCTATTTGCTCATCAGCATTCAAATTTTCAAAGTCAACAAAACACCATACAGGATCCAGATGCCCTGTTTATTTCCCACCTTTATGTGGCTTTTTTCGTTTATATTACTTTACTCTCTTTAAAGACTTTTTGTTACTTTTAAACTACTTTTTTTCTATGACGGTCTATACTCTTTTTTTTTTAAAGTTTTTTTTTTTAAGATTTATTTATTTATTATGTATACAGTGTTCTGTCTGCACACATCCCTGCACACCAGAAGAGGGCACCAGATCTCATTACAGATAGTTGTGAGCCACCATGTGGTTGCTGGGAATTGAACTCAGGACCTTTGGAAGAACAAGCAGTGCTCTTAACCTCTGAGCCATCTCTCCAGCCCATCTATACTCATTTTTTACTGTATTTGTTTAAAGGTTTTCTCAGGAGACCACTTTACTATGTGCCTGCAGCCTCCTCTGACCACGAGACAAACCTTACTTGGGCATGCCAGCCCCTGTGTGGCTCTGGTAGCTATCTCTGTCCCCCTCAGTTTCCTGAGAGCCTAGCCTCGTGCTGGTGCATTTACCACCCCAGCTCTGGGAAGCTGTTTTGTCCACAATGTAGCAGACATTTTTACCTAGCACTGCACTGCTGCACAGCAGGGCCTCTTAAAAGAGCTTGTGCTTCTGTACACTGAGCCTACCCAAGAGACCACTTTCTCATGCCCTATGCCAACATTCAAGCCTCCACGTTGGATATTATATGTAATGAGTCTTTCTTTGTCCCACCAGCCAGCTCCTAAATAGTGACATGGAGACATTAATTGTGAAAGCTCAGCCTATAGCTTAGGGTTGTTCCTAACTAGCTCTTATAACTTAAATTAATTCACTTACAAAAATTTATTTTCTATCACATGACGTTACCTCTCTTGCATCTTAAACCTTCTGTTTCCTCTCTGTGTCTCCTAGTGTCTCCCATTCACCTAGATACTTCCTATTCTTCCTTTCTCTCCCCAGAAATCCCATCTATACCTTCTGCATAACTAGTGGCTGTTCAGCTTTTTATTACACCAATCACAGCAATACACCTTCACACAGTGTACAAATATCCCACAACAACCAAGAGTTTTCTTTATGAAATAGTTATGGAATGTCACAAACTCTCAAGTAAAAGACTCAGTGTCAATGTGAAATGATTGGGAAGCATAGCACCTGTCTTTGAAAATTTGAGTTGATCAAAACCAGACTCTGGAGATTCTCTTCATGCCACATACCTATAAGATTTTGTTCTCAATTTTGTTTCATTTTCATGGCAGAAGCCAAAGTAAATTGATTTTTTTCAATTATTGAATGTTTACTCTCATTTGAGGATTCTAGTTTTTTTACAAGTATATTAAATCACATAAGTCTTTAAGAAATGGATGGAAGTAACAGGCATGAGGAGAAAAATAACACATCAAAAGAATCTAAGTCCATATCATATAAAATCCATTGTCATGAATTAAGTCCATTTTTGATAAATTTTCTCCTTTTTATTGAAAATAGATTCTTTTCAGCGACCCGGAGAGGTGGCTCCGAGGACAGGCGCCCGCCCGCGGCGGCCGAGGTGGCAAGTTCGATTCCCGCGACCGCCAGTGCATCCTCCGAATGACGTCATCGTCATTCATGGAAAAAAAAAAAGAAAATAGATTCTTTTCTTAGACAATACATCACAAAACAGTTTCCCCTCCCTCCACTCCTTCTATCTCTTCCACAACTCTCCTCTCCCCCAGATCCATTTCACCTCCATTTCCCCTGCAGCAAAGAACAGGCCTGAAAGAGTCAGCCAAACAGGATAAAACAAGGTGCAATAAGACAAAATGAAAGCCCTCATATCCAGACTGGAGAAAACAACCCAAGGAAGAAAATAGTCTCAAGAGAATGTAAAAGAGTCAGAGATACACAGTTCCCACAATTAGCTGTCCCACAAAAACACCAACTTAACAGCTATAGCATATATGCAGAGGAGGACCTGATGCAGACCCATGAGGGCCCCATGCTTGATGATTCAGTTGTTGTGAACCTGTGTGAACCTTGCTTACTTGATTCATTGGGCCATGTTCTTCTAGTGTCCTCCATCCCCTCTGACTCCTACAGACTTTCCTCCCCTTATGCAAGGTTCTGTGATCTCTGAGGGGACAGACCAGATGGAGACCTCCAATTTAGACTCTGTTCTCTGCATGTCTGGCTGTGGGTCTCTGCACCCACTCTCATCTGCTGCTGGAGGGAACCTCTCTGATGACAACTGGACAGGGCACTGTTCTATGAGTAGAGCAGAATATCATTAGGAATCATTTCATTAGTTGTTATTTTTGCCAAGCATATTTTGTTTTACCCAGATCTCTCAGCTATCCGGTCTCTGGTTCCTGGCCATTCAGGCAATGTAGGGCATGGGCTTGTTCATGCTGTGTGGGCTGCAAGTTAAACTAAACATTGGTTGGCTACTCCTACATGTTCTGTGCCGCCAGTGCCCCAGAACATCTTACAGGCAGGGCAGATTGTAGGTTGAGGGATTTGTGCCTGGATTCATGTATAAGTTTCTCCTTCCTCAGCCTGCAGAGTACATTCTTGAGCCAAACTGACTAGAATGTAGGGGTGAAGGTTCCATGCAGACACCAGCTCAAGCTCTCTATGTTCAATGAGCAGTGTGGAAGGTGGCCTCAACAAGGGGGCCTCACTGTTACTTTTCAGAGACCAACCTTCTGTCCTAGTATCAGCCTGGATTGTTTAGGGATTTCCATGAAACCCCCTCATCTAAAAACTCAGCAAAATGTAACCCAGTCTCACCACTGGAAGCCTCAGCTGGCTACAAAATACCAGTTCTGACTCTGTATCCTCCATTACTAGGTATCCTCACTAGGTCACCCTTACAGATTCCAGGAAGTTTGCACTGCACTAGGTTTCCGCACTGTTCCCCAAATGCCTCCCAATTCTAATCATGTCTTTCCACACTGTCTCTCTCCCTCCTCTCCAGACCAGATCCCTTCTGCTCCATCCACATTGGGCCCCAGTCCACCCACAGAATCTGTTCTGTTTCCCAAGGAGAACAATATTCCTCTCCCCCATAACCCTCCTCTTTACCTAAACCCTCTGGATCTGTGGATTATAGCATGATTATCATTTACTTAACAGTTAATACTCACTTATAAGTAAATACATACCATATTTGTCTTTCTGGGTCTAGGTTACCTCACTCAGGATGATTTTTTCTAGTTTCATCCATTTGCTTACTGTTGGAGATTGTAGAATATTATTTTAAGTTGTTTTGCTTTTGTTCATGAAGAAAGGAAGCCAGGGAAGGGAATCAAGGCAGGAACCTGGGGATGGAAACCAAAACAGAGGCCATGAAGAGGTGCTACTCACTGGCTTGCTCCCCATGGTTTGATCAGCCTGCTTTCTTATACAGTCCAGGACCACATGCATGCCTAGGGCTGGCACCACACACAGAGGGCTAGTTACTCCAATAAAATTAAATTAATTTAATAACTAATTAAGAAAGCCAAACCAGGCTTGACTATAGGTCATCATTATGGAGGTATTTTCTCAATTGAGAGTTCCCATATAACCCTAACTTGTGTCAAGTTGACATAAAACTAACCAACATAGCACCCATGTCAGCCTGTAATAGTGACTCTGAATCCAGTTCCTTCAAACATCTTGGTGTTTGGATTATTTTCTTAATTACAATGGAGATCCTGAAGTAAGCAAGAATAAAAAAAGAAACTGATCATTTCTTTATATCACATTACATTAACAAAATCTCAGAAATAAGAACAGGAGACATAGCCAATTCCTGGGAACCCCCACCCAACTCTGCCCCAGTTGCTGGCCAGCAGGGAAAACTCCTGAAAGAAGGCCTCCCCGACCAAAATCCCCCATTGGACCCTGCAATCTACACGCCCAGCCCCAATAGCCATCTGCCTGAGACCACAGTAACTTTCTGAGGCAAGGAAACCAAACCAACAGCTCTCATTGGACCAAGAGTAAATTCCTGAGACAGGGAATCTGTCAGCCCTCATTAGACCAAGAGTGGCTTTCTGAGACACAGAATCTGCCACCTCTCATTGGACCAAGAGAGGCTTCCTGAGACACAGAATCTGTTAGCTCCGACTGGACCAAGAGTGCTGATAAGACCAAGATCAGCTCTGTGGGTCACAGAATCAACTAGCTTGGGTTGAGCCAAGAGCAGCTCCCTGACATACAGAATATCCCAGCTTCAATTAGACCAATAGCTAAGTTTGGACCCAGATGGGCCCCCTTCGACACAGACACAACAAGCACAGAGTGGAACAATAGCAACTCGCGCAGACACAAGCACCTCTTGTACCTATTAGAAGAAGAGATGGGCAGATGTCAATGCAAAACTACATACAATAACATAAAAAGCAATACGACATCAGCAGAACCTAGCCCTCCTGCAACATCAAGACCTGAACATCACAATGTAGAAGAAGCAGAAAAAAGTGACTATAAAAATAGCTTCATGAAGATGCTAGAGAACTTTCAAGAAAAAGTAAAAAATTCCCTTAAAGAAATGGAGGAAAAGGCAAACACAAAATTGGAAGAAATAAATAAATCCCTTAAAGAAGGTCAAGAAAACCATGAAAAAGCAATCAAACATGTGAGGGAAACAGTTCAAGACCTGAGAAGGGAGAGAGAAACAATGAAGAAGGCACAAACAGAGGGAATGCTGGAAATAGAAAATCTGAGTAAATGAACAGGAAACACAGATGCAAGCATAAACAACAGAATACAAGAGATGGAAGAAAGAATCTCTGGTGTAGAGGATACAATAGAGGAAATAGATTCATCAGTCAAAAAAAAATACCAAAGCCAAAAAAAGTCATAATGCAAAATGTCCAGGAAATCTGGGACTCCATGAAAAGGCCAAACCTAAGAATAATGGGGCTAGAAGAAAGAGAACACCAACTCAAAGGCACAGAAAATATATACAACATGATCATTGAGGAAAACTTTCCCAACCTAAAGAAGGAAATGCCTATGAAGATACAAGAAGCCTATAGAATACCAAACAGACTAGACCCCACCAAAAAACTCCCCTCACCACATAATAATTAAACAACTAAACATAAAGAATAAAGAAAGAATATTAAGAGCAGCAAAGGAAAAAGGCCAAGTGACTTATAAAGGCAAACCCATCAGAGTAACACCCGATTTCTCAATGGAGACTTTCAAAACCAGAAGGACCTGGACAGATATAGTGCAGACACTAAGAGACCATGGACGCCAGCCTAGACTAAAATAACCAGCAAAACTTTCAATCACTATAGACATAGTGAACAAAACATTCCAAGACAAAACCAGATTTAAACACTACCTATCCACAAATCCAGCTCTACAGAAAGCACTAGAAGGAAAATTCCAACCTAAGGAAGTCAGATATACCCACAAAAACACAGGCAATAGATAAACCCACAGTAGTAAATCCCAAAAAATAGAAATACATGCACACTACCACCAAAAGAAAACAGGAACTAGCAATCACTGGTCGTTAATATCCCTTAATATCAATGGACTTAATTCACCTATAAAAAGACACAGAGTAAGAGAATGGACATGAAAGCAGGAACCATCTTTCTGCTGCATGCAAGAAACACAACTCAACTTCAAAGATAGAAACTATCTCAGAATAAAAAGCTGGGAAAATCCTTCCAATCAAATGGTCTTAAGAAGTAAGCTGGTATATCTATCCTAACAGCCAACAAAATAGACTTCAAATTAAAATCAATCTAAAGAGATCAAGAAGGACCTTACATACTCATCATAGGAAAGATCCACCAAGATGAAGTTTCAATTCTGAACATTTATGTCTCAAACACAAGGGCACCCACATATGTAAAACAAACATTACTAAAGCTTAAATCACACATAAAACCCTACACATTAATAGTGAGAGACTTCAACACCCCACCCTTACCACTGGATAGATCTGTCAAATCGAAACTTAACAGAGAAATAAGGGGCTGAAGTGATGTTATGACTGAAATGGAATTAATAGATATCTATGGAACAATCCACTCTAGCAAAAAAGAATATACCTTCTTCAGCACCCCATGGAACCTTCTTTAAAATAGACTACATACTTGGTCAAAAAACAAATCTCACGAGATACAAAAAAAAATGGAATAACCTCCTGTATTGTATCACACCACTATGGTTTAAAGTTAGATTTCAACAAAAACAAAAATTACAAAAAGCCTACAATCTTATGGAAACTGAATAATGATCAACTGAATCACCAATGGGTCAAGGAAGAAATAAAGAAAGAAATTAAAGACTTCCTAGAGATCAATGAAAAAAGAATGTACAACATACCCAAGCTTATGGGACACTATGAAAGAAGTGCTAAGAGGGAAATTCATAGCACTAAATGCCCACATAAAGAAGTTGGAGAAGTCTCACACTAGTGACTTAACAGCACACCTGAAAGCTCCAGAACAAGAAGAAGCAAAGTCACCCAGGAGAAATAGACACCAGGAAATAATCAAATTGAGAGCTGAAATCAATAAAATAGAAACAAAGAGAACAATACAAAGAATCAGTGAAACAGAGTTTCTTTGAGAAAATCAACAAGATAGACAATTCCTTATCCAGACTAACCAAAAGGCAGAGAGAGAGCATCCAAATTAGCAAAATCAGAAATGAAAAGGGAGACATAACAACTGACAACGAGGAAATCCAAAGAATCATCAGGTTGTACTTCAAAAACCTGTACTCCACAAAATTGGAAAATCTAAAAGCAATGGACAATTTTCTAGATAGGTACCACATACCTAAGTTAAATCAAGACCAGATAAACTTATAAATAGACCAATAACTCCTACAGAAATAGAAACGAAAAAAGCCCAGGACCAGATTGTTTAAACACTGAATTCTACCAGATCTTCAAAGAAGAGTTAATACCAATACTCTTTAAATTGTTCTGCACAATAGAAACAGAGGGAACAATATCAAACTCCTTCTATGAGGTTATAGTTACTCTGATTCCCAAGCCAAACAAAGATGCAACAAAGAAAGAGAATTACAGATCAATCTCCCTCATGAACATTGATCCAAAATACTCAATAAAATTTTGGCAAACAGACTCCAAGAACACATCAAAACAATTATCCAGCATGATCAAGTAGGCTTCATCCCAGAGATGCAAGGTTGGTTCAACATATGAAAGTCTGCACCATATAAACAAACTGAAAGAAAAAAATCACATGATCATCTCATTAGATGCTGAAAAGGCCTTTGACAAAATCCAACTCCCCTACATGATAAAAGTCTTGGAGAGATCAGGAATACAGGGAACATACCTAAACACAATAAAGGCAATTTACAGCAAGCCAACAGCTAACATCAAATTAAAGGGAGAGAAACTCAAAGCAATTCCTCTAAAATTAGGAACAAGACAAGGCTGTCCACTCTCCCCATATTTATTCAATATAGTACTTGAAGATCTAGCTAGAGCACTAAGGCAACAAAAGGAGATCAAAGGAATACAAATTGGAAAGGAAGAAGTCAAACTTTCACTATTTGCAGATGATATGATAGTATACATAAGTGACCCCAAAATTCTACCAGGGAACTCCTACAGCTGATAAACACCTTCAGTAATGTGGTAGGATACAAGATTAACTCAAAAAAATCAGCAGCCCTCCTATATACAAATGACAAATGGGCTGAGAAAAAAATCAGAGAAACATTACCCTTTACAATAGCCACAAATAATATGAAATACCTTGGGGTTACTCTAACTAAGCAATTTAAGGACCTGTATGATTAGAAATTTAAGTCTCTGAAGAAAGAAATTGAAGAAGGTATCAGAAAATGGAAAGATCTCCCATGCTCATGGATAGGTACGATTAACATAGTAAAAATGGCAATCTTACCAAAAGCAATCTACAGATTCAATGCAATCCCCATCAAAATCCCAACACAATTCTTCACATAACTGGAAAGAACAATACTCAATTTCGTATGGAAAAACAAAAAATACAGGATAGCTAAAAGAATCCTGTACAATAAAGCAACCTCTGAAGGCATCACAATCCCTGATTTCTAGCTGTACTATAGAGCTACAGTAATAAAAACAGCTTGGTACTGGCATAAAAACCAACATGTGGACCAATGGAACCGAACTAAAGACCCTGAGATTAATCCGCATATGTATGAACACCTAATTTTTGACAAAAAAAAAAAAGCCAAAACTGTACAATGGAAAAAGGAAAGCATCTTCAACAAATGGTGCTGGTATAACTGGATGTCAACATGCAGAAGATTGCAAATAGATCCATATCTGCCATCCATGCACAAAACTTAAGTCCAAGTGGATCAAAGACCTCAACATAAATCTAGTTACTCTAAACCTGAT